>BQNB010007441.1:54618-93554 GCA_026074375.1 Tanacetum coccineum | reverse complement strand
CTGTAGTTTGTGTGAATCTATTCATATTAGCTACAACCCTTAACAAGGTAGTAAGATCCATATTCAAAGGGATCAACACCTACACTGCTGTTTCTAGCCCATTTAGAGGGTTATCAGATATTGGATCCCCATAAGTTGTTGGACCTGAGCACGAGGGACTGTCTTGGATGCTAGATAACCCATATGTGCAGGTCGCTTTACAGGCCCCCTATCACCAGACTACATACCTGGCCTCGAGGAGCCACAATCACCACCTCTACCAAACTCTAGATAAACAAGCTCTAGAACAAAGTTTGGATCCTCCTTAGGGTCCTCGTCGTCATCCTCCTCTGGATCCGCCACAGGATCAGAATCCGAATGTAAAACATTAAAAGTGGGACTATGAAACTCACCTGATGCTTAGCTTCCCAAAAGAATCCAACAAAAGCTTCACAAACACTTCACGGGTAATCTTAACCAAGAACCCTAAAATTTTCTTCTTTTTCTTCTCTTGTAAAATCGGCCAAACTTCAATAGGGGCTTAGGGATTTTATTTTTTTTGTATTTATAGGCTCCTAAGGTAATCCTAGATAAAGCCTAGTTAGTGTTTGATTTCTAATACAACTCTATTTTTTTCTTTTCTTTTCTTCTTTTATTCGGCCGAATTGCCTTTTATTTATTATTATTTTTTTCAATTTATTAATTACATAATTACATGTATTTCTTTAAATTTTTATAAAAACCTTAACAAATTTGATTATACATTTTTGCTTAAACACAATTCACTAGACTTTTAATTTTTTTTTAACTTTTCATTTTCAACCTAACTTTCCTAAAATATAAATTTTACATTCTTCTTAACTTACCACTAAAAATCTTAACCTATCTTAGACTACTAACACAAACATACATATACGTAAAAATACTTACACAATTAACATAGAAACGCTCGAATCTCAATAATCATTTCCTTGTCACTCAAAAGTGAACGAAATGAACTTAATCAATTTTACCACCAATCCAATCTCATTGAGATGATCACACTTAATATATTGATTACCAATACCTCAAAACACATACAAACCCACATAAACACATAAAATCACATAAATCATACATTGCAACAGGCACCTAAGTCAACACTAACGGTTTGACTAACCTGCTCAAGCCATGGTTGTCACAAGGATGCCAATGAAAATGAAGACAATGACTAGATGAACAACAATGAGATGAAGAATGATTCAGATCAGGTGAAACAAGATGCTGATAAGGATAAAAATGATGAGAAAGAAAAAGTTGAAACGAAAAAGGAAAAGCAGGATAAAGCTGACAAGGTTGACAACGTTCAGGAGAAACAAGATGATGATAATGATGAACTTGGTGATGATGAATTTTGGAATACACGGTTTACTGACTCGCGGTGTGAAGAGATGGAGAATCAAGCAAAAGAAGAAATTAAAAAGAAGAAAACAGCAAAGAGAAAGTCCGCTAAAGAAATGACTCCACCATCATTCTCTCTTGGTTTATCCCCGGATACAAACAAGGTAGAAGAAAGGTCAACAAAAAGAGTCAAAAAACCATCTAGATTTATTGTTTCTCCATACATAAACAAAAAAACAGCTACAAAGGGAAACGCAGTACAAGATGGAATGATGATTTATACTTACTTGTTTTCGATGGAAGGAAGTGAATTGTAAATTTCAGTTACCTTTACTCTTTCAATTTATTTATCATTTCAATTTCTTCACATAATATCATATATGATATATGTAAAATTTGTTGTTTTATGCAACGGCTTCATCTTTGAAACGAAAGAAGGAAATGCAACCATCCGGGATTATATGCAGACATTAGCCCCAACCTTGAAAATCAAATCTAATGTCATTGACACCTACTGCTTAGTTTTGAACCATGAACAAGAGATGAACAGTAAAGGAAAGAAAACAAAGCATTTTTTCCACACATGGATGATTGTAAGTACCTTAAACCTTTAAAACTAAACAACTACAAATATATAATGTTTGATAAACATAAAATATGTTGTTATATGTAAACAGACAAAAAACATGTTTGACTGGAAGAAGGAAGACGGAAAGAAGTATGATGAAAAGAAGCAATACAAAGCATTTTCTGACACAATGAAGTACGAGTTCAAAAAAGACAATGAAGTGAAAAAGTTGAAAGATCTAGAAATGGTAACAAGCTTGCTACAAGTATTCTCTGATTATAAACACATTAAAATATTTTGCATTAAGACTGATACAACACATTTCCAAATATATAGGCATTCTTTCCAATTATCGCCCATGAACACTACTACCTTGTAGTATTTAACTTCTTAAAGGGCACGACAGTGATAATTGACAACTCAAAAACGCCAATGTCATATGAAGCAAAATATAAAGAGGACTGCGATGTTCTGGTAAGCAACTAAATGCTGTTATATGTATGATTATATTATCAGTATCATATATGATATCATGTATGATAAAAATGTAATCAACTATTTTTAAATGTATGATATCATATATGATACTATGATTGAAAATAAAAATCTCTAAAATATTCTTATTTTTTGCAGAAAAACATGTTTTCCATGCATCTTAAAGAAGTGCAGCATCCAAGAGCTAAAGAAGTGTTGAACAAAAAGCCAACAATCCTAAGGCCTAAATGGGGGACAGAGGAAAACAACACAGATTGTGGGGTCTTCTTGATGATGCACATGGAGAACTACAACGGGGAGAATGCAAGGAATTGGAACCCGGAATTCCCAACAGAGGAATAAGGAAATAGATATGATATAATAAAGATGAGGATGAGGTTCGCTGCAAAAATGCTAACTCGTGAAATTAACATACATCGTGAAGAAATGAGTAAACAAGCACTGGAATTTACAGACTGTAACAAAGAAAAGAAAGCGAGGGAGGCACTGATAAGGGAAGCAATACGAGTAAAGAAACAAAAACAAGACTCTAAAAGAGTTTCAAGTGCCATATGATGAAGACTTTTGGGAGAACAACTATAGTCGTATTAATGTTTTCGTTTCTTAATTAATTTTAGTAACCAACTATAGTAGTTCATGAACAATCGTTAATGCTTTCTACTAGGAAGAGGTACGTGGTATGCAGGAGAACCCCTTTGGGGTTGCTCTGAGCTTGGCGGTTAACTAGTCGTCGAGGGGCTTCTCCGAATAGCATCGCTGAGTCATACCACCTACCCTGAGCGAAAGTGCTTCCCCACTGGGATTTTGGTTTAGACTGGTAATCTAGGATGCCATTCGTGATACTGTAGTTTCTATCAATCTAGGATGCCATTGGTGGTACCATAGATTGTATCACATTTTGGGGCATTAACTCTGTAATGAAACTTAGAAGTTATGAATTATGATTAAATGGAAATGCTGATACATCTGCGGATGTTAATTTTGAATTATGTCTATTTTCATACAGTTTTCAGTGCGCAAATTGGTAATCACTTGGGTGTTTTAGCATTTACAACATGAAAAGAAAATGTTCATTGTCTTAACACATATTATGATGGTAGATAAAATATAAAGTACATATTAAATCATATATGATTTCTTTCAGAAAGCACATATGATTGCTTTTTAAAACTTGTTAAATACAGCTATAAAATATGATAACTCAAAACAACAAAGGAACAAAACATGTATGTCATATATGATATTCAGAAAGCACATAGGATTGCTTTTCAAAACTTGTTAAATACAGCTATCAAATATGATAAATCAAAACAACAAAGGAACAAAACCTGTATGTCATATATGATATTCAGAAAGCACATAGGATTGCTTTTCAAAACTTGTTAAATACAGCTATCAAATATGATAACTCAAAACAACAAAGGAACAAAACCAGTATATCATATATGATATATATATATATATATATATATATGAAACAAATACTAATTTAAGAAGATCCAAAGGCATAAATGAACAAACACATATGATAATTCAAGTAAATAGGAATTTAATGTAAAATCATATATGATTTCAAACAAACAAACAAACAACTTATTAAAAACAAACAAACAATTTGCTAAGCTTATCATTGGACCAAAATATACTTATTCATGAATCAAGTCTTCATCTTCTTCAGACAATTCTTCTTCGTCTTCAGACAAATCTACATTTTCTTGAACAACTTCCTCTTGACACACTTCTTTTTAAACCACAACTTCCTCTTGACACACTTATTTTTTAACCAAAACTTCCTCAGGACCCACTTCTTTTTGAACCACAACTTCATCTTGACCTTCAAACCTTCGCGGGTATGTCCTCTTGTTATGATCGATACCGCCACACAATGAACATGAATTTCTGTCATTCAAACTTTTTTAATTGCTTTCTCTTTTCCTCCCTTGATACGCAACTTTTTTCGTCCTTTGGTCGATCCAACAGTTGGATTGTTAACATCAACAACAGACGGCTTCGAAACTCCAACAAGCTGCTCCAAATTATCAGTTTTGTTCTTTGAAGGAGGATTTAGGCAATCAACTTCAACCTCTTTCTTTAGTGACTTTAACTTTTCAATAAAAGCACCTAACTTTGGCTCATCTTTACTAAGCAAATGCACACAATGATCAACAATAGAAGTTGCCTCGTTCGCATAATTCTCAACAACCACATTCTTCTCACCATATTTGTTTCTTTTGTTCCTCAAAGCAGCAGGTATAAGGTTCTTCGTCCAACGCCTCAAGATGTATTGTTGTGGAATCATTTCAACATTGGCGTTCTTAAAGACATAAAAAATATTCTTGCATAATATGCCAACTCTCACAAAAAGCTAACATGAACAAACAACTGAACCATTTCCTACGTTCCGCAACACCTTAAAAAATCACAAAAATAATTTAAAAAAACTGCAGGTATAATCATATATGATTACACATAAAAAAACTGGAAACTACAAAAACATACCTTATAAAGCCCATCTTTTTTGGAAAAAACATATCAACTTTATATTGTTTCTTCAGCTTTACATTCCTTTATCCATACAGATTAGCTTTCTTCTTCTCTTCTTACTCTCTGTCATTTCATAACATATGGACTGACCTCTTTGATAATACACACTCGGATCCTCCAACCAAACAAGTTTGAATCTATTTTGCAATACAATAAGCAACCAATATTTCTTCCCTGCGACAACCAACACAAAATACGAACGAGTGTAAACATTAGACGCATGACGTTCAATCTTAAGAAGGGTCTTAAGCTTAGGAACAGTATCAATTGTCTTATGATCCATCTTTTCTTGTACATGCCTTTGCTTCTCCATTGCCGTCTCAAAACAGTTCATAAAATTCATAAGAGTCGAACCAGAATTTGTAAAATAAGAGAAAAAAGAGTTCTCACACTCTGACCTAGATGTCGTCCTCATCAATCCACATAATGAAGAGTCGATAAAATAGGCAGGAATCCAAGTTGAACGAATATTAAATATCTTTGTTAACCACTTATGATTCTTCAAATTAAACTCTTCCATCAACTTTCCCCATCTATACTCAAGCTCTTCAGGTACAATGTACATATTCCATACAATCTTATTCAGCTTCTCTTTAAAGTCAGTCTCATCATAGATTTTTGCACATATCTAAAAGAAAAAAACAATAAAATTGTTAAAATCATTCAAAGTATCACATATGATATAACAAATAAATTAAAACTGAATTATCATATATAGTATCATATATGATAAAACAAAACGATATGAAACTAAAAATGTATATTGAAATATCATATATGATGAAACAAAAGAGTACTTAGAAAAAGATAAAAGTACCTTAGCAGTATCACATATGATATAACAAATAATAAAAACTCAATAATCATATATAGTATCATATATGATAATACAAATGATATGAAACTAAAATAGTATATTGAAATATCATATGTGATTAAACAAAAGAGTACTTAGAAAGAGATAAAAATACCTTAGGAGGAAGCTTTTGGGTGATATGCCGCATGCATAGACGATGCTTCGACCCACCAAACTTAGCTTCAATAGCATTCCTCATTGCTCCATCTTGGTCAGTGACTACTATACTAGATTCTTTCTCAAAAGCTTTCATAAATGCTTTCAATAACCAAATGTAAGATTTTGTAGTTTCATTCTTCAACAAACCCGCAGCAACCGTAACATACTTCTTGTGATTGTCTATCAATGTAAACGGAACAAACACCATCTTGTATCTGAAAAAAATATTAAAAAACCTGAAATAACACAAAACATACTACAACTAAGACAGTGCTTACAAAAAATAAGATATTCAAAAAATAATTCTTACTTGTTTGTCTTAAAGGTAGCATCAAACGATACAACATCGCCAAACTCCCTGTAATTGTACTTAGAAACTTCATCGGCCTAAAAAATAGCAGAAAGCTCAGCATTCTCAACCAAGTAATCAAACAAAAAGTCAGATACGTGCTTCTTTCTATTTTCCATCTTATGAATAAGCATCTGAGCATCACTGTCTCCTATATAGCAGTTCACGCTTCTAAAAAAGTTCTTAAAATCGACAGTAGTACCGTGAACAAGCAAATAAGAACCCTTGATACCGGTTAGAAGGTGATGAGCTCTTGTTGCACCTATGTTCACACTAGCAGCTTTCACAATAAACGCTTGCTCCATATACGTCAACTGCCTCTCTGTCTTTGACAAATGCTTGTACTCTTCACGTTCAAGCTCGTGATTATGAATAGTATCAAACACATTCAGAACAAACTTTCTAGTACAAGTATCCAAATTAAACACAGCACGAGCTTTGCATCCAGTTATATGAAGGTTTGAATTTCTCTTTTGTTTGTCACTGTTCTCTAAATCTAGTGTGTCTACGTGTATTTCTTTAGGGCAACACATCCTATTGCAAACTAAATACTTTTGTTTAACATCTTCGTTCGACATTTTTTTCTGACATGAACGCCTAACTACAACCTTGCTTCTGCAACATACTTTATATATGCAACAACACAATCATCAACTGAATCATAAACATTCTCTTTGACTAGTAAAACATCCGCAAAAACTTTTGGATTGTAATAAACAGTTCCACCAGGAGTATCAAAATTAGAATGAGTAACAAACGATTTAGGAGTACACAACGCATTTAACTCTGAAAAAAATAAAATGAAAATGAAAAAAATAAGTAAGATGTTTCAAGAGAAAATGCAAAAAATCACATATGCTATCACAAATTATATATATTATAAACACAGGCTGTGATATCATATATGATATCATATATAATATCAAAAATAATATATATAATAAACACAAGCTGTATCACAAGTAATATTTATAATAAACAAAGTCTGCTTATTAATAAGTAATAAGTTACAAACAGCTTAATTCAGATAATATAAGCACACAAATTGATTAAAAAAAGCTTATGAACATAAACTTACTCTTAACAGCATGAGTCTCATTACTATCATTCTCATAAGCAACAATCTCTTCAGTAAAAGCATTAAGAACAGTACCAGACGGTACAAAACTTTCAACTACAACATCAGACGAAACAGAATTATGAGAAACACTAGATCGCGCACTGGAATGGCTAGAATCCATAAAACCTGATTAATAAAATCAAAATAAGCTAATAAGCTAGCTTATTCGAAAAAAATCTAAAAAAATATATAATATAAACAAATCAGTTAAATCTAACCTGATATTAATGAATTAAAGAAGGATATGCTCGACTGAAGAAAAAGATGATCGATTGAAGAAGACGATGATCAATCGATTAGTTTATTCTATTAGTTAAGTTATTCGTTGGTCGAAGAGAGAGAAAAAATATATCGAAGCTAAACACACAATATGTGTGTGAATTAAATGAGACGGTTACTAAAAAAATTCTTTTATATTGGACAAAATAGCCCTTGTAGTGTAAATTATGAATTTAATCTCATTCGTTGGATCATATGAAGATGGAGGGTGGAGATGAGTCCCCCATTATCCAATAAAAGTTTGGTATCCAAATAAACTTAAATCTAATAATTATAAAGTATATCTTAATATATTTTGAAGTATATCTTGATATATTTTTGAAGATTATTTTTTTAAAATATATTATTATAGTTTTGGATAATAAAACATAAATGGTGGCTTGGCTCAGTCGGTAAACTTAATTGGAACTTAACCATAGGTCACAAGTTCGAACCTTGCCATGAATAATATTTACCAACCACAAACCAACGGAAAAAAACCCAAAGAAAAAAAAAAAGTCTTTAAAATCAAGTCCAAACCAACAAATTTAATTTTTTTTTTAACTGAGTGGATGAGCAAAAGAATAAACCCGAATCCGGTAAACCGAACCTGAAAACCGTTAAACCGTCGCCGTAACCCGAAACGTTAAAACCTTGATCCCCGAAAAAATAATGGTACCGTACCGGTAAACGCTATGAAATTTCCCCCGAGTAAAAAAAAAAAAATCGGACCAACTATTTTTACGTTAAAAAAACGGAGCCGGTTAAAAACCAAAAACGAGAAATTACCAAAAAAAACTATAAAACACATCAAATCTTTAAAGAATAATCAATGTTTAAAGTATTTTGTCTTTTGTGATTTATGCCCTAATTTAAATGATCGTAAACGCTGCCCATAATAAAAGGAAAAATTAATTAATTACCCACGTGGACAGTTAAGATCCACTTTAGATCTCAGCCTATCACCATTCACCAACCACACCAACGAAAACCCAAGAGAAAAAAAAAAGTCTTAATAAAGTCAAACCAACAAATTAGTTTTAACCAAATATCACGATTAACATTTAACAAGATATTTTCCAGATCATAAACCTTCGCGGGAAATCTTAACAAAATCTTACAAACAAATAAAAAGATCCCATAATCAAATGTTGGTGGGTTTATTATTATTATAAGATTAATGGGATGAATAAAGGAGGATGAGAATACGTGGTGATATTATCTCCCGATTTAACTTCTTCTTTCGTAAATCCAATCTCCGTAAAATGAAGTAAGTTTTTATTAAAATTTGTTATTTTCCCTTGTTTCATCATTATAGTTTATTGTTTCAGTTTTCTAGTTTAGAGTTGACATTTATTTAAAAGTCTGTTTAGTCATATGATTAGGCACTATATGTTTCTTTTAAGTCCCTATTTGATTAGGGATGATGGAGGTGTATCAAAGGGCTTGTGTTCCGATAGTACCTATGTTCTGTGAGAAGCTCGTAAACAAATGGTTTTGTGTTCGAGTCATGCTTAGGACATGTGAGATATATTTTGTTGTGTATATACTGTGAGATACTTAGTTGCCGTTCAGAAAACAAAAAAGAGATGATCGTAGTGTTTTCGAACGGTAATGAAACAGAATTCGTTAATCATATGTTTGAATGTTTGACAACTATGCTTATTGCGGGTGAAAATCGTTATCAAACAAGTACTTAAATAGGAAAACTGTCAAAGTGGTTATGTAAAACTACACATTTCACGTTTAAGGCTATGTTTGGCGCGCGAACTTATCAGAGCTCGCATGAGCTTATATTTTTTAGAAAAGTAACCTACCATTAAAAATAAGTCTCGTTTGGCTGACACGGCTTGAAGGAGCATGTAAAAAAAATAAGCTACTAAATGGAATGCTAGTTAAACTAGCATGTAAAAATAAGCTCCATCAACATGCTCTAGCAACCAGCTCCAGCAACCCGCTCCGGCGATCCGCTCCAGCTCCTACTAGTGCCAAACATACCCTAAGTAAGCAGATAGATAAAGCGTTTGTTTTTATTCCAACACTCTAAATTGCTTATCTCATGTTTTCAGACACAATAGGCAGAGGATGAGGTTTAAACTTATAATAGCTTAATAAGTAATCCCACAGACCGCTGAAATACTTGAATGTGGGATTTACTAGAGCAAGTGATTTGTTTGAATGTGCGTACTGAACTTTTTTGTTCTTGTTGAGGTAGCAATGGCAAATGTTTTGCAAGTTAGATCATAATATTATGTTAGATACTTATATAAATAAGTATTACACCAAACTCGATATGGAAATGAATCTTATGTTGTGCTTCCTTGCATGAAATCTTATATGTTGTGTATAAAACGTTACAACCCATGATCACAGGACACGGAGATTTTTTGGGATATCTCTTTCTTTAATAATCATCAATTTGGCGGCTATAATGGAACGAGCCGATGAAAATCTTCTTCCATCGGTATACAAAGAAGTTAGTGAAGCCTTCAACGCGGGGCCATCTGATCTAGGCTACCTAACATTCATAAGAAACTTTATACAAGGTTTAGCATCTCCAATGGCCGGAATACTAGTGTTAACCTATGACCGACCCATCGTTCTAGCAATGGGGACGCTCTGCTGGGCCTTATCCACAGGTGCTGTAGGCGGGAGTCGTTATTTCAGCCAGGTGGCGTTTTGGCGGGCTGTTAATGGTTTTGGATTAGCTATTGTGATTCCTGCTTTGCAGTCTTTTATAGCTGATACTTATAGTGATAGTGTGAGGGGGACAGGGTTCGGGTTTTTGAGTCTTGTTGGAATGGTGGGTGGTATTGGTGGTGGTGTGGTGGCTACGGTTATGGCTGGTCACGAGTTTTTGGGTGTGCCTGGATGGCGGTGTGCGTTTGTTTTGATGGCTGGGTTAAGTTGCTTAATTGCGTTTTTAGTTTTTATGTTTGTTGTTGATCCTAGAAGACTAACTACCCATCGTGATGGAGGAGAGTCTTACATTGAAAGGTACAAAAATGGCGAAATCTTCCTCTTTTTCTTACCTGGTATTTTAGTGTGTCCGCCTTAGTGATTTCTTTTGTTGTTGTATTTCTAGCAATGAATTATTGGAACGGGGTCGTGATTCTGCTTCCGGCTCCATTTGGGCCGAATCTTGGATTGCCATGAAAGCGGTTATGAAAGTCCAAACGTTTCAGATTATTGTTTTGCAGGGTCTTGTTGGTTCGCTCCCATGGACTGCTATGGTGTTTTTCACTATGTGGTTCGAACTCATTGGTGAGCATGTATGCGTTTTTTTTCTAATTCTTACGGTGGTCCGGTTTTCAGGACCTTCAGGTTATAACCTGGCTGACTTTTATTTAATTTTAGGTTTTGACCACAAGCAGGCTGCTACACTTTTGAGCCTTTTTGGGGCAGGGTGTTCTTTTGGTTCACTCATGGGTGGGATCATAGCAGATCGGTTGTCTCAGATTTACCCACATTCGGGTCGAATCATGTGCGCCCAGTTTAGCGCGATCATGGGGATCCCGTACACTTGGTTTCTGTTACGAGTAATCCCGCAATCAGTCGATAGTTACCTCATTTATGCGGTTACACTTCTGCTTATGGGCCTTACAATAAGCTGGAATGGAACCGCAGCCAATGCACCGATGTTTGCAGAAGTGGTCCCCGCCAAACACCGGACCATGATCTATGCGTTTGACCGTGCTTTTGAAGGGTCCTTTTCATCATTCGCTGCACCCATGGTTGGGATCCTGGCAGAGAATATTTATGGGTATGACCCCAAATCTGTGAACGCAATTGGGGGGTCCACTAGAGAGGCGGTAGCATTATCGAAAGGGCTTTTTGCAATGATGGCAGTTCCATTTGGAGTGTGTTGCTTGTTCTACACCCCGTTGTATTGGGTTTTCAGGCGTGATCGTGAAAATGTGAAAATAGCTACTTTAAAAGAAGAAGAGATGATCTGATTCACCATGTTCTGAATAACATGTGTAACAGCTGGTATAAATTTGACATAACCGGTAACACAAACATATTGGGTATTGTATTCTTTGTATTGTTTTCAGGTTATAGAAAATACGAAAACGATACTGTATTCTGTGTTATTACACGTCAAGAGTTTCATCAATTTTCGAATTATACTTTCATAGAAGTATCCATTGTCCGTTGTTTATTCAGTTTATATTAACTAGCCTAACACAAGTCATTAGTAAGGATTAAGATCAGTAAATGTTGTTTCCATTTAGCAAAATAGTCACATATTCATCATCCTGTAGCAATTTAATCATTAATGTTTTCTAAAGGCTTAATAGACGCAAAAATCGTTGTCATTGTGTGAGTTCTCATTGAAGTAAATATGTCAGTTACATAGAGATCTTGATGCTAATACCATCACAATCATATCAACTATATCATTTCGTCTTATTTGATTAAAATTAAGCAATATGAATGTTAGTGTTACATATAACTCAACAAACACACTTAAATCATTTCTTCTTCTTTTTGAGTAGCTATTCGCACACTATCTCGATCATGTTTGAAAACCCAATACAATGGGGTGTAGATAATCTCGCCCCCCCCCCCCCACTCACACATTACAAATGGAACGCCATCATTGCAAATAAAAGCGCTCCTTTGACACAATGCTAACGTTCACCTGTGGAACCAGCGGTTGCGGTTCACAGATTTTGGTGTTGTATGCATAAACCTTCTCTGCCTAGAATCCAACAACTAGGTGCAGCCAAAGGTCGACAAAGGAACCTTCCATGCCCGGATCAAATGCCATATATCATGGTTCCCCCCCCCCCCACCCAGGTGATTTGGCAGGACACTTTGCTGACGATAAATTGGTGCATTGACCAAGCGGTTACATCCAGCTTAATTGTAAAAACCATTAGGAAAAGTGTGTGTGACAGCGTAGTGTTGGTACGATCCATTCATCTGATTGAGGGACCCCCCGCTGCTGTCGGAGGAACAAGTATAGGGGATTCCATCATCGCCGCTAAATTAGTGCCCATCATATTATCTACCCCCGCGCCACCCGACCTCTCGCCACCGCGCCGCTAAATCTACCCCCCTGAGACATTCGATCGGCTTGATCCCACCAATGAGTGAACCCAATAGAACACCCTGCCTCCCGAAGAGGCTGAAATGTATTGCAACCTTTTGGTGATCAATAAACTATAAAAGAGAAGAAAATTCTTAAGTATGCTTATACACCGAAAATCCTTAAAAACTGAACAACTTAGTTTAATTGACAACATATTTTCTTACTTGTTGCAACTAAAAATAAAGAGGTTGAATTTAAACGGAATAAAGGAATAAGGTTTTCTTCACAAGAGTTGCCCCCCCACCCCCCCCCCCCCCCCCCCCCCCCCCACCCCCCCCCCCCCCCCCCAACCCCCCCCCCCCCCCCCCATCTCCCCCCCCCCCCCCCCCCCCCCCCACCCCCAGTTTAAAATAGATATGATACTTGTTGTTTAGTGTTTTATTGCTAAAACGGTAAAGTATGATGCACTATGATTGGACATAAGATAAAAAGTATGCAGTATTGCTGATTAGTTAAGGTAATTCTCCCCCTATACAAGGGGCGGCGCTATCTATTCCTCGACTTCCATCCTGAGCATCGCTGCCCCTCTCCTATATTGCAATGTCTGCACAAAAATTCTTAAATCTGAAAAGGCCAACCAAGGGGAAAAACACGTAATGACTTACCAATTCTAGTTGAAACCACATATTGAAAACACCTGGAGCCGTCCCACGGGACGTGAGAACCAACAAGACCTTGCAAGACGATGATTGAAACAGTTTTAACTTTCATAACACCTTTCATCGCTAACCAACGAACTAACCGACCCAACCGAAACCCAGAAAACACCATGATAAGTCCATATGATCCTATGCTTCATTCCTAACATAGCCCCCCCCCCCCCCCCCCCCCCCCAACAAAAAACCCCAACAACAACTAGCAATATTAAAAATACACAACAGGCCAAACACAATACACATTATCCGAACAAAAGATTCTAAATACCTTTTTGGTTGTTTGGGCAATCAAAACATACAAGTATACAAGAACCCAATTAAGCAAACTTAACACCGTGAGACCAAATGGAATGCACACCGCCCATCCGGGCCCCTCACCACACCCAAAACGCATGACCAGCATCAACTGTAGCAGATAGCAACCACCACTTCTGGCCACCCACATTTTCCAACAAGATTCAAAAACAAGTACCCTGTACCATCACACTATCATATAAACTTATCAAGCTATAAAGATGTATTACTGAACTGACAGGAATCACAATGGCTAATCAAATCCATTTACCACCCTGCCAAAAAGTAATTGACCATAATAGACTACTGTCTGCCCAAAAGAGACATGTGGATATCGACCCAAAAAAAATGTGCTATGAGCAGAACGGTAGGGGACATAGCGTTTTAAAACCAGACTCCCAGCCATTGGTAGATGTATACCTCGAACAAAGTTTCTCTTCAAACATTAGGTAGCCTAAATCAGATGGTCCTATGTTGAATGCTTCACTGACTTCTTTGTATACAGATGGAAGAAGATTTTCATCTGCTCGTTCTACTATAGCGGCCAAATTGATGATAATGAGAGAAAGAGTGATCCCATATATGTTTCGTGTCCTATGAAAAGTTTACCAAAACTCATAAGTCAAACTAAAGAAGATAATTAACTTGTTTTGACCCGTAACTAGGCAAAAATCCGTTACCCAACTCGCTTTAACCGGTACCAAGAACTAGTTATTTTGACACGGGTGGATCCACACAATCCCCAAAAAGCCCAAAGGGGTTTGGAGTTTCCCTCCCCCCCCCAACGCCCCCCCCTGAACAATCTTATTCAGACTAATTTTGACGTACGAACCCCCCCACTCCCCCCGCCTACCTATCCACTATACACCCACATAACTAATTTCAGCCATGAACCAGCAGATTCCTCTGCCCCCCCCCCCCCTATACAAACACAGCTAATTTTAGTTATGTTTTGACCTTCATTTTCACATCAAATTTGTTATTTCAATGATACAACTATAAGGTTTACTTCAAATGTTACTTTTATAGTCAATAAAATCGACACAGGTTTCACATTTGTTTAAGATTATTTTTGGGCTTATGAGCATATCTCATTTCGGCTTATAAAATTATAAGAACCAGTTTTCAGGCTCATTTTGAAACTTAGCCGCTTTTCTAAGTTTGTTACATAGTACTATATCATAATATACGCTCATATAAGCCCATAAGCTTCAAAATAAGCCGGAAATATGAGGCTTATGCTATATAAGTTGAAATGAGATAACCAACTAGTTCAAATGAAATCATACGACTCAAAGAAATACAAAAATACAAATATAATGAAAAACTTAAAAAAACAACTAAACTCACTTCATGGTAAGCAGATTCTAGCCTGTACTTGAATATTGAACCAATATGAAATGCTACCCAAATAGTGTTAAACGAACTGTAATATGTTCAAATGACTTCACAAGTCTATGAAAGGAAAGAAAGTCAACGATGATGAGATATCAAAAAGATCTTTTACTCTTTTTGCGTCACTAGCAATTTATTTGTATAGTAACAATAAAAAATATATTAATTAACACTGAAAAAACCAAAAAGATAGATCATAACGTGGACGGCAGGATTCGAACCTGCGCGGGCAAAGCCCACATGATTTCTAGTCATGCCCGATAACCACTCCGGCACGTCCACCTTTTGATACTGTTTCTTCAGTTTATTACTTAATTACCGGCTAAAATATAAAGCTTTTTGCCACCATATTGTAGTTTTTTTTTTTAAAGGCTATCAAGATATATACGTCCCCTATATATATATTACAGTAAAATGTAGCAAACTAAAGCCTACATCACATTAACAAATACCATATTCACATGAGATTGGGCCCCCCCCCCCCCCCCCCCCAGAACCTCTTTATCCTATATATTATACCCTGCAAGTTATAGAATTTTCAAGCATACAAAAAAGATTATGACTCCATCCAAACCAAAACTATGTCATAACCTATCCCTAACATTTGGATCGCAATTTACTGCCGGTCAATGAAAATATCATTATCTAAGACGTAATTTTTCTTTTTGACTCTATGTGAAATCCAGAAGTACACATAGAACGTGAACTTCCGTCGCTTATTGTAGTGAGCGTTGATATGTATTCTGCTGACACTCTCTCTATTACGAATACACCATATTGAGCCCTACAAACATTCCCAACACAACGCCTTGCCAACATTTTTTTGCATAATATGTTAATACAAAGTTTGATTTTCTGTTTCCCACGCCTTTACTAACAAACATTTGACGCCCCCCCCCCCCCCCCCCCATCTTAACATAATAAGTATTAAAATACCACATTCCTGTCTAATCCTCTAAATTTTAAAAACATACCCAAAACAACTTTTCTTAATAATTACTTCCAGTCGAGTGCCCTACTAATTAGTTTTCTAATTTTTTTAATCAAACTCATTCTACTGTTTCCCCCCCCCCCCCCCCCCCCCCCCCCCCCTGCTACCATTGGTCGGCCGCCATAGATTCGAGGTACCTAAATTTTAAATATTATTGATTATACCCCCCCCCCGCCCCCCCCCCCCCCATTACTTAAGATTATAAACATAAAAAAACAATATTTATTAACTCGCCATACGTAACCAATTAAAAAAATTATACCTCGTAGTCCAAAAAAATTATACCTCGTAGTTGCTCAAATCCATCTTATAAACGCAATAACAAACTAAATTCGTCAGAAGACCGTCGGAGAAAAACCAACTCAAAACACCGGAGCAACCAAAAATCGATACGTTCACACAAACACCGGAGCAAAACAACCTATAAACCACCACAAAACCCAAAGCAGCCAACAAATTTTAGGATATTTGGTTCTAATCAACTAATGCTACTTGCTTTTCATACGAACTATGAATTTTACGTTCATTCAACTATCATTTATATGATCAGAATGGTGAAAAACTACAAAAATCATACTGCTGGATATGACATTTCGTTGCATAGAATTGTAAAATCAAAGCCAATGCATTAGTCATTTCACCCTTCCTTTTGCGTGATGACTGACAAAAAAAAATTAAAAAATGTTCTCAACTGTCCATTTTGCTCGATCAACTTTTTTTTGTTTTTTTTTGTCAAATTCAACACAATTTTGACACGTGTACTTCGAGTTGTCAACTGCCCATTTTGTGCGATGAAGTAGGTTGTTTTGGTAAAGTAATTGTGTCAGGGTCTCTACAAGAAATGTGTTTTTCAATATGGTTTATATGGTAATTTTCTCTATCATCTACCTACTTCTTCCCACATTCTCACCACCTTTAACCTCTTATTAGTCGTATTGTTAGTTTTTTTTTACTTATATCTTACTTAAACACACACGATGAGAAAATTGACACAAGTTTTATTATTAAGTGTTACTTCTATTATTTGTCGGGGATTTTAGTATCATCAACTATTTTAAGTAATTGTGATTTACTAGAGACCAATGAGATTTCATATTAAGATCGGATACGAGTTAGGGAAGTGTGAAGTGCACACTTGTTAAGCTAATGTGTTTCCGATCACGACAAAGATGCAGGGTCAAGGAGGTCGCGCCTCCTTGCGAGGTCAAGCAGCAGAGCCCCTTGCTGGGTCAACGATTTTTATGAATCGGTACAAGAGGACTTATCAGATTTTCCCGCCAAAATCAACCAACATGTTTGTTGGTGAAATGTTGTAACTTTTCGGATTTAACCGAATTTAACCAACTTTAACCAACAATAACTGTCATTAGTAGTCTGTTTATTAATAGACAACTTTGGTCTGATTAAGAGGCGGAGCTACGGAAGGAGCACGATGGACACGTGCCCCCCCAAATTTTTAGCACTATCGGCCTGCACTAACAATCTCAAATTTTTAGCGCGCTTCAGGTCTGTAAAAAACAAGCACCACATCACCTTTCACACAAAATTTGAAGGAATGAAAGGGTATATTTGAAACTCTACTTGCAAACTGTTAAAATTGGAGCCACGTACGTACTGTCACCCTTTCCTTGGCATGAGTCCTATTTATAGATGTCACTTGTTTCATTACTTCCAACAAAAGCATTCCCACAATTGGAGATTTGACATATAGTTCCTAAGATATCATATCATATATATCGTTCCAGAGCAAAATGTCGCCATGTCTTAAGATCGTTGACGTTGACACAATTCGAGAGACCCAACGGACACAAGGTCTAGCCACCATTCTTGCCATTGGCACTGCGACTCCTTCCAATTGCATGTATCAGGCAGATTATGCAGACTACTATTTTCGCGTTACCAACAGCGAGCATATGGTTGATCTCAAAAAGAAATTTAAACACATCTGTATGTATTCACTCCTATTGCTCTTTATCATTCTTATATTATTTGACAATAATACTTCATTCATGTGGAAATTCTATGATAACAATGACTAGGACACATATATAACGTGCAGGTGATAAAGCAATGATAAAGAAACGATACATGTTACTCACAGAAGAGTTTCTTAAAGAGAAACCAAACATGTGTAAGCACATGGCTCCGTCTTTGAATGCTCGACAAGACTTGTTGATCACTGCAATTCCAGAGCTAGGGAAGGAAGCTGCTATCAAGGCGATTGACGAGTGGGGACTCCCAAAATCTAGGATAACCCATCTCATCTTTTGCACCACTTCTGGAGTCGGCATTCCTGGTGCTGACTATCAGGTGACAAAACTACTTGGTCTCTCTCCTTCAGTCAAGCGCCTCATGATGTACCAGCAAGGCTGCTCAGCTGGTGGCATGGTCCTTCGACTGGCCAAGGACCTTGCTGAGAATAATAAGGGTTCACGTATCCTGGTTATCTGCTCTGAGAGCTCTGCTAGATACTTCCGAGGACCGAATGAGAACCACGTTGACTCCCTTGTTGGACAAGTTCTCTTTGGGGACGGAGCGTCTGCTATCATTGTAGGTTCAGACCCAGACGAGTCAACAGAACATCCACTATTCAAAATAGTGTCCGCCACTCGAACAATCATACCTGACACTGAGAAATCCCTAAACTTACACTTGAGGGAGGAAGGACTAACAATTCACTTGGACAAAAATGTCCCCAAGATGATCTCAAAGAATATAGAGAATGCATTAATGGATGTGATATCTCCATTTGGCCTAACTAATTGGAACTCGCTCTTTTGGGTTGTCCATCCAGGTGGTCGAGCAATACTGGATGAGATTGAGCTAAAGCTTAACCTTAACAAGGATAAGTTAAGAGCAAGTAGACACGTGCTAAGTGAATATGGCAATATGAGTAGTGCTTGTGTTTTGTTCGTCATGGACGAGATGAGGAAGAGTTCCATTAAACAAGGCAAGCGCTCCACTGGTGATGGTTTAGATTGGGGTGTTTTGTGTGGATTTGGCGCAGGTTTGACTATGGAGACCGTCGTTCTTCACAGCGTACCCATTACTAGTGCATATGCTACCCAGAACTGATCATCAGTGGTGCTAGAACGTACTATTAAGACTCGAGTTTAAGTAATTAATTAGTAATGTGAAATAATGATAAATGATATAGATGTACATGTACCCAAATTTGTTTCGCTATTCGCTTCCAACTTTGAATGTTTGTGTAATGATGAATGTGCAACCATACTGTTACGGATGTTTTTGTGAAGAACCGACGACCTGCGGTTACTTGTCTTCTTTTCCTGGCGGTTACTTGTCTTTTTTTCCTTATTACATGGCATATGTGTGCCATCTATTTGGCCGTTAAACATCTGAGGTAAGCTAATGGCAAGGTTTTGAGTTACGAAATGATTTGTATACTAATGGTTTACTTTTGTATCTTATATACATAGTTAAATACACATGTAAATGCGAAAATTTCAACAACATCAAACTTCTCTTTCACTTAATTGGACTTCTAATAGATATAAGAAATTTTCATTAAATTAGATAGATTGGCTTCATAACCCTTGTAATGCTCTATCAAACATTCTATAATTCCTTTTCATAGCATCTTGCTAGTACGTGTTTATATTCAAATTGCCGTAGATGTTTAGATTAAATAGATCAGCCAGATATTTAATTCAGATAATCAGTATCCCGTAAGGCCGTAAATGTACTGGTAGTATACAAACCATATGGGCACATAAATGTAGATGTGTGCATAGTACCGCACACTCAACAATGTATAACATATTCATATAGACTCGGGACGCGGCACTAACATGTATAGACATTTACACACTAAATATAAGTATCGCACACATTAACGCTCATAGTAACAACATCAACGGCTTTCATGTATTTATTAATAGCTGTAGCTACTATTCATGAAAATACATGCAAGATTTTCTTTCCATAGAATCAGTCCTATTTATAGATATATATCATTTGTTTCATTGCTTCACATTAAACTTACCATTCATAGTATTATAGAATATAGAGCTTGGTTTTGTAGCAATCAGCAATATATCTATAGAGATAGATGGCAACATTTAAGAAGATTGTTGTTGTTAGAATGATTCAAGAGACCCAACGCATGCACACACAAGGTCTTGCCGACTAGCCACCATTCTTGCCATTGGCACCTCAACCCCTTCCAATTCTATTGATCAGGCAGATTACGCTGACTACTATTTTCGTGTTACAAATAGTGAGCATCTAGTTGATCTTAAAGAGAAATTTAAACACATTTTTAAGCAATCAAATTTGTAACACGAAAATATAAGTATGTTAAACAAGCCAAAATAGACAGATTAGTTTTATATGTTACTAAAAAGGTGAACAGTTTTAGTAGTTTATGTAATGTAACACACAAATTGCTAATGTAAAACAGAATATGACTTGTAGGTGACAAAACAATGATAAAGAAACGTTACATGTTACTCACAGAAGAGTATCTTAAAGAGAACCCAAACATGTGTGAGTTCATGGCTCCATCTCTGAATGCTCGCCAAGACTTGTTGGTCACTGCAGTCCCAAAGCTAGGGTGGAAGCTGCTATCAAGGCGATTGACGAGCGGGGACTCCCAAAATCTGAAATAACCCATCTCGTCTTTTGCCCCACTTCTGGACTCGACTGTTAGAAGTATTATTAAGATATAAGACTTTATGTTATATTTATCCATTTAGACTTTGTAATATTTCTGCCAGGATTATAGGATTAGCAGAATCAAACATTAAAGCCCGCAGGCCCAATAGCCAAACGGAACTTTAGGAATAGATAACCGCTTTGTGAAAAGATACGACTCTTAATTCACACCGGTTCATTAGGTATAAATATTCATTGTAATTACTTTGATCAATACAGATAATAATAACTGATTTTACTTTAGTTGTAATCATTTTGTGTGCTTCAATTCTTTGAGTATCGTTATATAACTTTCTGCACTAAACCGAACATCCAAACACCCCTCTACACAAAATCATGAATTCGCATACTGGGAAGAGGAATTGGAGGGAACGATTTCCCGCCATAACCAATTCTGAACATTGGTATCAGAGCACAAAGCCTGGGAAGTATCGAAACAAACTTTCACAAATGGAATTCGTGCAAAGGAAGATAAAAAGAGGAAGAGAGGGATTCGGCCCCTGTGCGCGCCAAATCACAAAAGAGTGCAAGGCAATGGTTCGAAACAAGATTGAACAAATCAACTTGTTCAATTCCACTTTATCGTCAAATAAATTCAGGACTGTTTTTATTGCACTCAGAAGGGCCACGTTGCGAAATCCTGCCCTACAAAACTCAGCGACGAGAGGCTATATGCAAAAGCAGGATCAACGACTTTCAAGCATGGGGACGAAGCAACTAGGGCGCGAATAAGGAAGAATAAGGAAACGGTTAAATGTTTCAAGTGTCATGGAACAGGACACTTTAGACGACACCAAGACGACGCAGAAACAAGAAAAGGAGACAGCAGCCGCCATACCATCATTGCCCGAACCAAAAGTAAGCATTAAATATCCTGAGTTTATTCACTTTAGAACTAGAGGAATAATAGATGGAACCGATAAGGGATCATGTGACGACTTTTGGTATATTAGCAATACATCTAATAAGCATATGACTGCCGATTTAAAATTCTTCTTAAACCTTAAAGAGGAATTCGCTGTAGAACCATTGGAGGAACAGGGCAAATTTTTATTTACATATGGTATTGGGGAAGTCTTGATAGAAAACGGAGATAGAACCTACACGATACCAGGGGTGCACTATGCCCCTGAAGTCACGCTTAATATATTATCAATAGGATTATTAAGGCAGCAAGGGTTCGAGATATCATCAAATGGAGATAGATGCACTTTGGCGCACATGTTCAAAGGTAGGCGAGGAAAGAACATAAACCTTGACAGAATGAGGGAGCAACACAACAATTACTTGGAAGATTACTTTGATGCACTTGACAGAAGTGCAAACATCGAAAGAAGAATAGAGCAGCCTTATGAGAAAAAGGACGACGATGTAGAGATTGGAAACTTTCATGAGTGTGTTGCGTTTTTAGACTTGATCAGAAAAGGAGGGGCACTTAGCAACGAATGGGAAGTACATAGGGACAAATTCAATCGTGTCCTAACATGGTTCTTTAACCACTTTCTCATGCGACCATTGCCCGGATCATTGCCACCCATAATAAAGGGAGTAACAATTCATCTTTTCGATTTATATGAATTAATTGAATGTATGGGAGGATACATAAGTGTGCAGTTTGAAGGCGACTTTGAAGGACTTGCGGAGATACTCGGATTAGAGAGATCCGATGGATTGGATATCCGAAGATGCTATTTGGACTATTTGGAACCCCTTGTCTCAAATTACAAGGCAGCACGATCATCAAATCCCACTGGAGGATATGAAGATGAAGGCATTAGGCGCTTCGAGGATTACCACGGAGATGGTAACAAGGATGGATCAACGGCTGCGAAGGAGAAAGGAAGAGTCGAGCATTTCGGGATTACCCTCAAGAAGGAAGAGGAAGGCAAGTGCGACGCAACTGCACATCAGGATGAAGAAGACATGGCAAGGATCAAGTGCTATTTATGTCAAAAGACGGGACACTTCGACTTTGAGTGCCCAAACGAAAAACGAAGACCAACTAATGGAGCATCAACATCAAGACAACAAGGCGAGAAAGATACTCATAGTTCATCAAGCGACGATTTCACCATCATCGTTTGAGTCTGCAAAAGATGGAAGCACAAACGGACTACTCTAACATCAAGCCTTAGATCTTACGGGGGAGATTGTTAGAAGTATTATTAAGATATAAGACTTTATGTTATATTTATCCATTTAGACTTTGTAATATTTCTGCCAGGATTATAGGATTAGCAGAATCAAACATTAAAGCCCGCAGGCCCAATAGCCAAACGGAACTTTAGGAATAGATAACCGCTTTGTGAAAAGATACGACTCTTAATTCACACCGGTTCATTAGGTATAAATATTCATTGTAATTACTTTGATCAATACAGATAATAATAACTGAATTTACTTTAGTTGTAATCATTTGTGTGCTTCAATTCTTTGAGTATCGTTATATAATTTTCTGCACTAAACCGAACATCCAAACACCCCTCTACACAAAATCATGAATTCGCATACTGGGAAGAGGAATTGGAGGGAACGATTTCCCGCCATAACCAATTCTGAACATCGACATGCCTGGTACTGACTTTCAGGTGGCAAAGCTACTTGGTCTATCCCCTTGGGTCAAGCGCCTCATGATGTACCAACAAGGCTGCTCGTCTGGGGCCATGGTCCTTCGACTAGCTAAAGACCTTTCTGAAAATAATAAGGGCTCGCGTATCCTTGTTATTTGCTCTGAGATCGCTCTTAATATCATCATAGGACCAAATGAGAACCATGTTGACTCCCTTATCGGACAAGCTCTCTTTGGGGACGGAGATGCTGCGATCATTGTGGGTTCAGATCGACCCAGACGAGTCATTAAAACATTCACTATTCAAATAGTGTCTGCCACTCAAACAATCATACCAGACACCGAGAGATCCCTAAACTTACACTTGAGGGAAGAAGGACTGACATTTCACTTGGACAAAGATGCCCCTAATTAAGATGATCTCAAAGAACATTGAGGATGTATTAGTGCATGCTGTATCATTTGGCCCAAACAACTGGAACTCGCTCTTTTGGATTGTCCATCCAGGTGGTCGAGCAACACCGGATGAGGTCTAGCCAAAAGCTTAACCTTAATAAGGATAAGTTGGAGGCAAGTAGACACGTGGTAAGTGAATATGGTAATATGACTAGCACTTGTGTCTTGTTCATCATGGATGAGATGAGGTTGAGTTCCATAAAACCAGCAGGCAAGTGACGTCATTTGTGATGTTCTGATTGGGAGTGTTTTTGTTGTTTTTGTTTGGGTTTGGCCCGGGTTTGGACTGTTGAGACAGTCGTGCTTCATTGCATACCCCATTTACTAGTCAGGTGTGCCTATCCGAAAATGATCTCTCGCAGTGGTGATAGATACACTAACTTTTAATATTATGTATTAAGTGATGTGAAAATAAATTCAATGGTAGATTAAGTGGTGTTGTTGACTTCATCATATATAACTCCGAGTCCATGCTTTTCAAATTTCATCTCATTGGAATAATGTTCTTTAGTGTTGTGATATTGTTATGATGATTGGACTATTTGCATTGTATTACATCACAGTGCCTGCAACAATATGTATTAGTCCTAGAGTCTGGGGTGTTATAATTTTTTCCAAGCTTTTAGTTGCACTTATTTATTTTATATTTATTTATTTTCGATTCATGACCATAATTGGATTGATCGGTAAGGCTATGTTTATTCACAATCTCACTCAACTTAATCTCTCATTAAAATATTATTTTCTTATTCTTCCACATATACAACTAATAATACATACAACCAATTTCAATATTTTTACCATTTATTAACAACCCAATCTAATATATAATATTTATATTTAGTTTAATTACATAAAGTCTAATTTTCATGCTTGATTTAAAAAAAAAAAGCATCTTCTTGACACTATGCCATTGAACCCATTAAAAAAAGTTTATCTCATATCTTGTGGCAGATCTAATGATAAAAATAATCCAATGATTTGCAACACCCGTAGTATGTGCCCTATATTCGTTGACACCTTTCGAAGGAGAACCTTTGCATTGATAACCGTGTTGTGTTAAAACCCCTCTCTGATGAAAGGCTCACTTATAACAATGGCCGTCATTCAAAGCAAAAAAATAGGCTTAAAACATAACATTTAATGTTAAAGTATGCAAGGTGGAAAGCCGGAAACAAACATCGGCCTCCCATTATGAATGTTTTAACTGCATTAAATGTAAGGAAGTTCGATAAGAACAAATTAATTTTTCCTTCCACTCACTGTTTCCAAAACATAATCTTTGCAAGTGGTCACGATATAAAAAGGGTGTGTGTGTAAAGATCTCTTCCTAAGCACACTCATCCTCATGCCCCACTCCCTCTAGTTAACTGCCGTAAGAAACATAAAAGAATACGTGCTGTAGCTAACGCTCAGTTGAACGGATATAATGATAGTGAAATTATAAACATTAGTCCTGGATAAGAATAATAAGCAGCTGGAAAGATTCATGAGTGTCATGAAGAACCTGGAGAAATATGTCATGAAGAAATAAGCAATGAACATGTATTAAAAACATGTTGTTAGATGTAAAGTATATTGGATTGTCATAGGTAGCATAACATTTTCTAGCATATATAGAGTTTGCCCACGAGCTCTTATTAATTAATACATAATAATAACGTGCATACATTGCATAAAGTAGAGGGGACTATTTCTTGCCTCAACATGTACTGAGGGCGGGAACTTCTTATATTAAAAGGGGTGGACGGGATTATATCCATATGTGATGGGATGTCAGGACGCTACACAACCAATCACATTGAAAGTCTAAACATGTAAATAGGATGCACCCATACGCCCGAAAACAATAATGGCCAGACATGAAAATAAAGTAACATGTAAAAGGGACGCCTGGTGAACTCACTCTCAACGCGAAAGAGTATGACACAGGTGCCTCAAGTGTCATGGTTCATAGTACCTCATAACTAGGTGGATAAGTACATAAATCATTGGTCATGGCATTTATATTATATATAGCTCGGCAGTGGACATAAATAAACATGGAATATAATCATGGCAAAAAAAAAAACAGTGAATGGGGGAAAACATAGCAGTTCTGGGGAATGAATCATGAATAGAAGGAATGTCCTTACTGAAAGGACGGAATATCCGTACCTGGACAATGAAGCAGTGAAAGGAAGAAAATAGAAAGGTATTACTCCGTCTTCACACGAGCTACATGATAAAGGCATGTAAAGTTACTTGTGCATTGATTGTAATTCTTTTCTATTTTTTTAGGTAATACTTTCTATTTTTTGGCAGGCTTTATATTTTTTAGTATTTCTTGATTTGTGTGTGTGTGTGTGTGTATGTTTTCTTGGGTTTATTGTATTCCACTGGTTTCCAGATCTCTTGTTTTACTTGGTATTCTAAAGTGTAACTTCTTATTTAGTAAAGTTCGCCAAAAATAGCAGGTTTCTATAAATAGCAGCTTCCCAAAAATAGCAGGTTTCTATAAATAGTAACTTTCTAAAAATAGCAGGTTTTTATAAATAGTAACTTTTAAAAATAGCAGGTTTCTATAAATAGCAGCTTTCTAAAAATAGTAGGTTTCCATAAATAGTAATTTTCTAAAAATAGCAGGTTTCCAATAATAGCATGTTTCTATAATTAGCAGGTTTTCATTTCTGTGTCTTGGATTAGTAAATAATCTATAGTTATTAATTTAGATAAATCATGTTATTTAATATACTTTACAAATTTATAATTTGGTAATAATTTTAATTAGGGTCTTAATGGTCCTTGTTTGTGGATTTCTAGGGTTTTAACTGTAATTAATTAAAGTTAAAGGGTTTAAAGTGTCATTTCCATAAGTTAGGGGTCATAATTGTCATTACTTGTAAGTTTAAGGTCTAAAATGAAATTTATTAAAGTCAAGGGTTTTAAGAGGCACTTAGGAGTTACTATATAAAATTTTTTGACGGTGCAGTTATCATTTCATACTCGGCTCATGATCACACATCTTATGTTTCCCAGCTCCTATTGGGCCTAGGCTTGTCTTGGTGCCCTCACAAACTCCGACTACCCACCATTTAATCAAATACAAGTGGGGGAGTACCGAGGCCATTGGGCCTCGGTTGGACTCTTGGGCTACTCGGCCCATATAACATCAACCATAAGCCCGAAATAATTTAGCTCATAAGCCCACACATTAAGCCGAACAACCTTAAGCCATAAGCCCATATATAAACCGAATTCATTTAAGTCGTATGTCACTTTATAAGCCGAAATCATACCCATGATTTTTATTTAAAGGTGCAAGCCGAGTACTAGGTACTCGGCTTGGTTTTCTTGGCCACATCCTATCACGACATGATCCTAATTAAACCATGCGTATGTGCCGAGTCCCCTAGGTACTCGGCTTGGTCCTTGGCCATTTAAAACACTCGACGTGATCACGTAAACAAACATATATGTGTGCCGAGTCCCCTAGGTACTCGGCTTGGTCCTTGGCCATTTAAAACACTCGACGTGATCACGTAAACAAACATATATGTGTGCCGAGTCCCCTAGAGGCACTCGGCTTGGTCTTGGCTCGTTCAAACCCAAATGACATACCACCCCCAACATCAAACATGTATGCCGAGTCCCCTAGGGGTCTTGGCTTGGCTCTATGGCCGAACAACGCACGCGACATGCAAAATAAAACAATGTATATATATGCCGAGTACCCTAAGGGTCTCGGCTTGGCCTTGGTTCGAACCACCACCACTCGGCAACCAACATATAACTCGATTTAGATCATATACAACATGTTTTAAAACGAGTTTCATCGTGATCTATCTTAAATTCTTGTTTTATATCCATGATTTTCAAGAAGGTTTTCATGCATGCATAGTTAAATAAAAATAGAGATTAGAAAAGTTTAATGAGGTACCGATAACGGGAATGGATCAACGATCTACCAATGATGAATAACACGAGGGATCTCACGAATCAAAGATCGAAAGTGTCCTCTTCTTGCCTTGTAGTGCCGCCGGTTTGTAGAATTTTCTTTAGGGTTTCTTATTTTATTTTCTTGTAACAATAAATGAGATAACCTACTAGTTCCTGGAGTTATACTTATGATCTTGGGCTTAGGCTTTTTAAAGTTATACTTGGGCCCTTTTCTCTTTGTGCATTTGCCGAAAATTCATAAGCCCAAAAAGAATTTAAGTAGTTTTTATTTTCATATCGTATTTCGTACCTTCGTGTGTTCATGATTCGTAGATTTTATTTTGTACGTTACTTGTCATGATAATTAATTCATAAGTTTTCTTGTCGATTTCATTGTTTATTAGAATTTTTAAATTTCATGGTATTTTCATGTGGGTTTTACAACTCTTCCCCTCTTAAAAGAATACTTCGTCCTCGAATTAGAAACATGATACGACTGAAGAGAACATACCAGATCATGGAAGAAAATGAGGATAGGAAGTCCGTATAGATCCTCGGTTTCCCAAGTGGATTCCGGTCAGATGATTCCTCCATAAGGATTTTAACGAAAGGAATAGTCTTGTTCCTCATGACTCTGGGACTTGCCGGTCTAGAATAGACTCTAGGCTCTTCCGTGTAAGTTAAATCTTCACGGATCTGGACCATATGGATAAGGAGACAAACGTGGAGATGATGATACTTTGTAACTCTGAGTAAAAGATACATGAAATACGTTGTGAACATGAAGAGAGTTGGGAGGTAACGCCAAACGATAAGAAAACCCTCACCCACGCGTTCAAGAATTTCAAATGGTCCTATAAAAACGAGTCATAAGCGTGACCCTTAATACCAAAAACGCCTGACTCCTAGTGTAGGTGTTACTTTCATGAATAATGTTCGTCAGGCTGAAATTCTAACAATCTGCGTTGCTTGTCGGCGTAATTTTCTGACGGTGTCTGAGCTTCTTTAAGCTTTTCCCTGGCGACAGCGACCTTCTCATTGGTCACTCAAATCATCTCTGGGCCCTAAGAACCCGCTCACCAACTTGATCCAAACAGATAGGAGCACTGCATGTCCTTCTCGTATAACTTCTCAAAGGGAGCGCACTTGATACTTGCATGCCAACTGTTATTATACGGCGAACTCAACTAAACAGAATGTTAGTCGTCCAATTCCGTCCATTCTAATTGGCACTTGAACGTAACATGTCCTCAGTGTCTGAAATCGTACGTTCTGACTGTCCGTCTGTCTATGGATGAAAAGCTGTACTGAACTTGAGCCTGGGTTCCCCAAGCGTCTGTAAACCTTTCCAGAACGAGTCGTGAAACGTGGAATCCCCCCCCCTAATCGGATACGTATTGCTGAGGGAGTACCGTGTAGTCGAACGATTTCTTGCTGAAACTCTCTGCCAATCTAATGATGGAAAAATCCTTACGAATAGGGAAGAAAAATGCGCGTCTTGTCTAAACGATCCACGACAACCTGATAGCGTAGTCTTTCCTCTGAGTCCGTGGTAATACGTAAGAAATCATAGATATTTTCGTCCCATTTCCAATCAGGAATCTCTATTGGTTTTTTGGGGGGGGGGTTTAGTAACCACTTGCACGCTGATGTTCGAACTTAACTTGTGACAGACTAAACACTTTGATAACGAAGTTGCCACATATCGTTTTCAACATCACCAGAAATGTTGCTTGGAGATCTATGATACATCTTCGTCGAGCCCGGATGTAATAGAAAAGGAGTAACTATGGAGCTTCGGTCATCAAAACTCTGAAGTGCAGGTTCTTCTGGTACACTTTAAACTTAGTGCCCGTGCCATAGAATGCCATCACTATCAAAATGAATCTCGGTTGCTGTCTAATTCTGAATGATTGCCCAGATTTCTCCTCATCCGTTTGAGCTGCCTTAATCTGAGAAATTAAGTTAGGCTAACCCTCAGACTTAGCCAGAACATTCTGTCCACGAAACATAAATCTATGTCCAAACGCTTCCAGATCACGTATAATCTCTTCTTTACTTTGATGCCAGCTATCTTACCTGAATTATCCTACTTAACGCGTCAGCCACCCACTTTTGCCTTTTCCCCGGATGATACTGAAATGTTGGTGTCATAATCCTTTAGTAACTATAACTATCTCTCTTACTCAGATTTAATTCTCGCTGAGTGGAAATAATATATTGAGACTTTTATGGATCGGTGAAAAATGTACATGATTCGCCATAAAGATAGTGTCTCCAAATTTTAGAGCGAAGCAACAGCTGCTAATTCTAGGTCATGGGGTAGGATAGTTCACCTCGTAAGGGTTTTAGCTGTCGTGATGCATAGGCAATACACTTTCCCATGCTGCATGAGTACTCAACCCTGACCTTTCTTTGAAGATCACTATTAATCTGAATCCACCCCCCACCCACATGACGGATGGGAGAGTAAGAATAGGTGCGGAGCTTACGCTGCTTAAAGCTCTTCAAAGCTCTTCGTTTTTCTTTATTCGCGCTCGTCGTCCTCAAACAAAAATTTCACCCTTCTCATGAGTTAGTCAAGGGTAAGGAGTCGTGAAAACCCTCTAAAATCTACGATAATAGCCTGCTAATCGAGAAAACTCCTTACTTCAGGTCACGGACGTCGGTCTTGGCCCACTTATGATAGCCTCAACCTTCGCCGGATCCATGGTAATCCATTCTGATGAAACTATGTGACCCAGGAAAAGGCCACTCTACTCAACAAAATTCGCACTTGGAAAAACTTGGATATAGTTTCTCTTGTCGTATGATCTGTAAAACAGTGCGAAAGATGGTCCTCTGGTTCCTCTTTAGACTTTAGAAAAAAACCAGAATATCATCGTGACGATGACGAAACTTGTCTAAGAATTCATGAAAGATTCGTTCATCAGTCCATAACACTGCTGGAGCATTCGTGAGACCAAAAGGAATAACAGAAACTTAATAGTGGCCATAACGTGTACGAAAGCAGTCTTGGGGAAATATCCTGCTCCTTTCACTCGTAATGTGGTAACCGAGATCTTAAATCTATCTTGGAGAATTGCTTAGCACCCTGAAGTGATCGAAATAAAATCGTCAAATTCGTGGGGAGGGGATAACGATTACGGATGTGATCTTGTTTAAATTCATTGGTAGTCGGATACACAATCTCATGCTACCGTCCTTTTTCTTGCGATACAAAAACTGGGTGCACACCCATGCGATAAACTTGGGGCGGCTAACCTCGCTCCAAACAACTCTTGCAACTGATCTTCAACTCTTTCAACTCAATCGGCGCATGCGATAAGGAGCCTGGAGATTGGCTGACTCCATGGATATAAGCTCAATGTTGATTTCCAACTTCGCGATGGGTGGAAATTCCTGGAAATTCTTCTGGAAATTCGTTTGAAATTCCGGAAAAATTGGCTGATCAAGATTGAAGAAAAACATCTGAAAGGTCGTGTCATGAATATTAGCTTGGAACTTCACAGCCGTGAGATAATAGGAGTACGTGCTCTAAAGTAGAAATGATTTTCATATTATTGTCCCTGGCAGGGAACCATGATAGATGAATTCAGGAGTATGATATTGCCGAATATCACACGTCGGGAATATACAGTCAATTCGTAGCATGGTGCGTGAGAAACAGTCCATTACCCGGAATTATATCAAACTCACACATGTCTAAGGAACGCATTAACTGAACGGATCTTGTCTTTTTTTTTTTTAAACTGTTGAGGAATGTCTCATATACACATGGGTAATACGTGCGGAGTCTTTCATGGCGGGGAATACATAACAACTATGGTCAAGTGGTACAGGTGTCATAGTAAGACATGGAGCAATCTTTGTAGATATCACAGAATGTGTGGTCACCGTATCAAATAAAAACAAATACTGCCGTCCGAAATAAAGAATGCACAGTGATGGTACCTGTAGCATTAGCAGCTGGTCCTGAGTCAGGCGCATAGTCGCGGACTGATGCGTCTGGCTTTCTTGTCAGCTGACCAGACGAACTAGCCTCCGTGTTCTTCTTGGCAAATCCCGCTGTAGTTTGACCAGCTTGACGCAGTAAAACAAGTACCTGCAGCACGAAGACACAATCCTGTTGGTGTCTACGTCCAACATGTGGTGCAGACAGGGTAAGTAATAACCTCGGACGGAGCCTTGTTTTGCTTGGAACCTGATTCAATGATGGATAATGAGACATGGAATTTTTGAGAACATATAGGAATAAACTCTCGTTACATCTGATTGAATACCAGAGTTGGTAGCTCGGTGGGACTGCTGACCCCTGTTCCGTGTCGCGTCCAGCACCTGAGTTACCTGTATTTTTAACGTGATGTTAGATTTATATCATAGATCAGATGAGGGTTGATAAGATAAAGATTGGACCTGTGTTTCACCGGGAGTGATTGTTGCTATTGTTGTTACGGTAGTTACCACTACAGCCCTGCATGTATGAACCAAGGGGGGGGAAAAAAGGGAAATTAACAAAGGGTCATTCCTCTGGTCATGAACCCGGTGACTAATTATGCTGATTAGACGACTGATGCTGTCACCACTCTTATGCCGGAAACTAAGATTGGTTGGTACATGTTATAAAGGTAGAAGATAAACGTGGGAATAGGTCGCAGAATTATTAATTACTGAAAGTTTATCCCTCTTGTTCTGATCGTTCAGGCCTGTCATTAATCAGCCCTGTATCGGAGGATTCAAAGTTGCGAGCAGCATCATGCAACTTGAGCAAACATTCAGTAACTCATGCATAGGTACGGTCTACGGATCGACGTGTGAAGACCAACGAAGTTCTAGCCAGCTCCTCTGCAGTGCAGCAGCTGTCCAAGAAATCCCGCTATAAGGATAAATCGATGCATAAACTCATTACTGCTCTCGCCTGCCCTTTGCGAAGAGAGATACTCTCGCTTTAAGCGTCTTGATCAGGCTCGAGGGGGAAAAATTGGAGGAAGAACAACTTCCTGAAAAATCTGCCCACGGCGCCCCCCAATGGGACAAGTGAGAATCCATGACATCTCCTCCATTTGGCTGATTGTAGGGGCCTTCCACCATGCTAGCGCGTCATCCCTCAAACTTATATAACGGGCTACCTCGCCTTTAATCACATCATCCAAACCCTTCACATCAAAGATCTTCTCCATGTGAGAGATCCAGTTCGCCCATCATACTGGAGTTACCGCCTTCTCGAAAGTACGGGCTTTTGCTTGTTAAAGCGTTCCAGCCAGGTAGGATAGTGCTGTGGAGGATTGCCACCTGAGCATAGCACCATTTCGGTACTCTTCACGAACTTGTTCAGGATCTGTGGAAGCATAGCATCCACGGCTGCCTGAAAGGCCGCAGCGAGTTCAGCATCGGTACGAGTATTCACCATCTGACATTGAAAAAAGTTTAATGATTAAACGGTTAAAAGGTCAAAACGCGAGAGAAAATAAACGTCGAATTTCTGAAGGAAACCCTAATGTCTACCAATCATCAACAGGTCAAGTTTTTAGAGCCTACAGGTCGGAAGCCTGAGCTCTGATACCATAATTGTAACAACCTCCTCTCTGATGAAAAGCAGCACTTCATAACCATGGCGTATATCAAAGCATAATAAGGCATAAAAACTAATGTAACGTAAACAAGGTGGAATAGCCGGAGACACCATCGGCTCCCATTATGAAGTTTAACATGCTTAAACGTTAAAGGTAGTTTGAAGAAAACAAAACATTTGTCCAAAACATTAGTCTTGCAAGTGTCAACAATAATAGAAGGGAAGCTAAAAGGGTCTCTTCCTAAGCACAATCTCTCATGGCCCAAAACTTCCTCTAGTTACCCTGCCGTAAGAAATCATGAAGAGAATAAGGCGGTGCATAACGCTCAGTGAACGGATATAATGAAAATGAAATAATAACATTGCAGTCCTGGATAAGGATATAAAGCAGCGGAAAAGATTCATGAGTGGTCATGAAGAACTGGAGAAATTATGTCATGACATTAGCTATGAACATGTAAAATCTATGGTTTGTTTCAGATGTAAAAGTAGAATGGATGTCATAGTAGCATAAACATAGCATTAGGATTTAACCACGAGTCATATAATCATACATAATAATAACGTGCTTACTTGCAAAAGCTAGGGGGGCTGCCTCAACATGTACTAGAGGGGTGAACTTTTATAATAAAAATGGCGTTGAGGGATCAACTCCAATGTGATGGGATGTAGAGCACACACCACCAATCACATGAAACCGTATAAACATGTAAAACTAGGATGCAACCATACGCCCACGATTAATAATGGGCCAGACATGAATAAGTAACATGAAAAAGGGACGCCGCGTGAAAATCACTCTCAACGCGAAAGAGTCATGGACACAGGTGCCTCAAGTGTCATGGTCATGGTACCTCCTTAAACTAGGTGGTAAGTCACATTCAATCATGGTCAGCATATATATATAGCTCGGGCGTGGGACATGAAATAACATGGAACAAACTTCATGGCAAAAAATAGATTTGGGGAGCATATGCTGTTTGGGGAAAGGAATATGGATAGAAAGAATGTCTTACTGAAAGGACGGTTTATCGTACCGGACAATGAAAGCAGTGAAGAAGAAAATATGAATGGTATTACTCCGTCTTCACACGAGCTACATGATAAAGAGCTTGTATAAGTTACTTGTGCATGATTTAAGTTTCTTTCCATTTTTAGTAACTTTCTATTTTTGGCAGCTTTCTATTTTTGGTAACTTTCCTTGATTAGTATTCTTGTATGTTTCTTGGATTATTGTATTCCATGATTTGTATCTTGTTATACTTGGTATTCTAAAAGTAGTAACTTTCCTTATTTAGTAAGTTTCCAAAAATAGCAGGTTTCTATAAATAGCAGCTTCCCAAAAATAGCAGGTTTCTATAAATAGTAACTTTCTAAAAATAGCAGGTTTCTATAAATAGTAACTTTCTAAAAATAGCAGGTTTCTATAAATAGCAGCTTTCCAAAAATAGCAGGTTTCCAATAATAGCATGTTTCTATAATTAGCAGGTTTTCATTTCTGTGTCTTGGATTAATAAATAATCTATAGTTATTAATTTAGATAAATCATGTTATTTAATATACTTTAATTATAATTGGTAATTAATTATAATTAGGGACATAATGTCCTTTTTGTGATTTCAAGGGTAAAACTGTAATTAATTAAAGTTAAAGGGTTTAAAGTGTCATTTCCATAAGTTAGGGGTCATAATTGTCATTACTTGTAAGTTTAAGGTCTAAAATGAAATTTATTAAAGTCAAGGGTTTTAAGAGGCACTTAGAGTAACTATATAAATTTTCGACGGTCGCAGTTATCATTTCAATACTCGGTCATGATCACACACATATGTTTCCAAGCCCATTGGGCCTAGGCTTGGTCTTGGGCCTCACACACACACGACAACCCCACCAATATGAGTACCGAGCCCATTGGGCCTCGGTTGGACTCTTGGGCTACACGGCCCATATAACAACAACCATAAGCCCGAAATAATTTAGCTCATAAGCCCACACATTAAGCCGAACAACCTTAAGCCATAAGCCCATATATAAACCGAAAATCATTTAAGTCGTATGTCACTTTATAAGCCGAAATCATACCCATGATTTTTATTTAAAGGTGCATGCCGAGTACTAGGTACTCGGCTTGGTTTTCTTGGCCACATCCTATCACGACATGATCCTAATTAAACCATGCGTATGTGCCGAGTCCCCTAGGTACTCGGCTTGGTCCTTGGCCATTTAAAACACTCGACGTGATCACGTAAACAAACATATATGTGTGCCGAGTCCCCTAGGTACTCGGCTTGGTCCTTGGCCATTTAAAACACTCGACGTGATCACGTAAACAAACATATATGTGTGCCGAGTCCCCTAGAGGCACTCGGCTTGGTCTTGGCTCGTTCAAACCCAAATGACATACCACCCCCAACATCAAACATGTATGCCGAGTACCCATAGGGGTCTTGGCTTGGCTCTATGGCCGAACAACGCACGCGTCATGCAAAATAAAACAATGTATATATATGCCGAGTACCCTAAGGGTCTCGGCTTGGCCTTGGTTCGAACCACCACCACTCGGCAACCAACATATAACTCGATTTAGATCATATACAACATGTTTTAAAACGAGTTTCATCGTGATCTATCTTAAATTCTTGTTTTATATCCATGATTTTCAAGAAGGTTTTCATGCATGCATAGTTAAATAAAAATAGAGATTAGAAAAGTTTAATGAGGTACCGATAACGGGAATGGATCAACGATCTACCAATGATGAATAACACGAGGGATCTCACGAATCAAAGATCGAAAGTGTCCTCTTCTTGCCTTGTAGTGCCGCCGGTTTGTAGAATTTTCTTTAGGGTTTCTTATTTTATTTTCTTGTAACAATAAATGAGGTAACCTACTAGTTCCTGGAGTTATACTTATGATCTTGGGCTTAGGCTTTTTAAAGTTATACTTGGCCCTTTTCTCTTTGTGCATTTGCCGAAAATTCATAAGCCCAAAAAGAATTTAAGTAGTTTTTATTTTCATATCGTATTTCGTACCTTCGTGTGTTCATGATTCGTACATTTTATTTTCGTGCGTTAACTTGTCATGATAATAAATTCATAGGTTTACTTGTCGATTTTCATTGTTTTAAAAATTTTAAATTTCATGGTATTTTCATGTGGGTTTTACAAACCGACTGGAAGCCTTGTTGCTGAGACGTTTGAGGAGCAAAATTCTGCAACAAATTAATGATAAGCAAAAGTTATCTATTTTACTGTAAAATATTCATAGCACAAAAGTTATCTATTTGTAAAAAAAAAAAAGTGAGTTAAACACACATAAACACAAGCAAACATGAATCAATGAAGTTTCAGTTAAGTTCATTAAGATCATCAAGTTTGATTGTCACAAGAATCTTGGTTGGTGTAGTTTGATTGTCATTTACGCTGCGTTCTCGAGTTTAGGACGGTAGAAAAAGAAAAGAATGGGAGGGGCAGAGAAAGAAAAGAAAGGATATCATACAATCTTGTTTGCGTTCTCGAGTCGGACAAAACGGAAAGAAAATGCAAGGAAAGTGTGTATGATCCATGTTCTTAAGTTGGAAGGAAAGTAATGTAAATATGACAATTTACAACAATGCCCTCTTGTATATTAGCCTTTGTAGTTGGTGGGGGGTAATATAGTTTTTCTAACCAACATATAAGATGTATCATTTCCTTTCCTAGGCAATCCTCCCAAAAATGAGAGGATAACTTTGGTCTAAAATTTCCCTCCTCTTTCCTATGTAAACCCTTTCTTTTCCTTTTTATAAAAACTCGAGAACACAAGATTATGTATATTTCTTAGCATTTCTTTTCTTTTCTCCTAAAAAACAAACTCGAGAACGCAGCGTTAGTGCATATGTGGCAAGATTGGTTTTACAATTTGGATGTCACATACCGAACAAATCGTGTACATATATTCCTTGCATTTATGTAGTGTTAATATAATATTATTTCTTTTTTGTCCTTATCTCCTCCAACCGGTTGGATGTATGCATTGATAAACACGGTCTAAGATAATCCCTTATATGTTTATATGAACTCTTTATAACTTTATTATTTTAGCTACTTTTTTATTTTGAACTAATAATTCTACTACTTGCTAGAATCCTTTAAATGAATTGTTGTTAAAGAAACTAAAACATTAACCGAGGCATGAAGATAGTAATGGTGTGTTTGTTTCATTAAGATGTTTTAGGCCTGAATCTGACTATCACATCTTATTAGTAAGAGATGGATGTAAAGTCTGAATCTGAATAAAATAATGTTGTTTGTTTTTTATATTTGTCTGTTGTTTTTAAGTATATATTAAACCATAGCATTACATGAATTAGTAGTTTGAATATATCTTTGAACATTAATATTTAAATAAAATATTTCAATCTTAGAAATTTATCTATGCGTAGCAAGTTAGCGTCTGACTTCTTGCTAAAGTACTTCATAAAATTTGCCCACATAAAATCTGATGTATTAGTTTGTTACATCAGTGGCAAACTGGGACTGATATAGTGGTATAACTAGTAACGACTTGTAAATGGTAAAGCGTAAACTTGACGAATCAAATGTAATAATCGCTGTTTTATTTTAAGTAATCATTCATCTAAAGAAATAAAACTATGTATGTTCACTTAATTTCAGTGTTCATATATACAACTATCACACACACCTTATTGCAAATTAAATACATGATTAAGACTGGATCGAGAACCAATATAAATCCCTTCTTAAGTTAAAACTGAAAGACTACACATACATCCCAAGAAAAATTTGCATTTTTGTGTGGCGGCTCCAACAACGACGCCTTCGCTCATGGTTACATCATGTTGGTATGGATCTCAACACAATTCTTTGCCCTCATTGTGATACCGAAATAGAAACTTTTAAGCATTGTTTTATGTCTTGCCCAAGAGTTGTGACGGGAGGGAAACAGTCTTTAAATGGTGGAACATTGGTAATTTTAATGTTGGGTCTATGAGAGATATAATAAATCATATTGGTCAGAATAGTTATAACTCCATGATAATGTTCAAATACAATTTGGAAGAGAAGAATTTTGTCTAGTTACTGGCTTAAAGTTTGGGGTAGAGTATTCGGATGACTATGACGAAAAGGATAAGCCTATTCCTTTTAGGCGACGGGTGTTTCCGTCACGTTTAGATGGTAAACGTATAACCGGGAAAGATGTTGACGAATTGATTGATAGCAATTCGTTTAAAAAATTAGACGACGATGATGCTGTTAGCCTCTGTTGTATAGGCATTTTGCAGTTAGTGTTATTAGGTTTGGAGGATAGACGTCCGGTCCCTAATTGGATTTTAAGGTTGGCAAATGATAGAGATGGTTTGGACGACTATCCTTGGGGTTCGTATGTTTGGCCGACATTGTACTATAATCTAAGGGATGCAAATGTTAAACGTTGGCTTCCCTTATATGCCACTGAGTCGACAAACGAAGATGATAAGAAAACGTATTCACTTTTGGGATTCACTTGGGCATTCAAGGTATGTCATTGTTTAGTGTATAATATTTAATTGAGCATTTAAATTATATATGTTTAACATAAACTAATTGAAACAATTTAATTTTTT
>BQNB010007441.1:0-54293 GCA_026074375.1 Tanacetum coccineum | reverse complement strand
ATGTAAAGAATGTGTCATTAACAACAACAATATTAATTAACAACAACAACAATATTAATCTATTCATACAAAAGGCACACCCAAAACTGTAACCCTAGTAACCCTAATTAATAAAATCAGTCAACACAAATTTAAATGGAAATTAATAACTTACTAATCCCATAAGTAACAACCATCGTAGAAACCCCACAACAAAATCAGCGTATGTTGCAATCATCTCATTCAACAACTAAACCCCAACAACTGTGACAATCATCTCATTCAACAACTAAACCATAACAAAATCAGCATGCTAAAGAGAGGGAGAGAAGGAGAACATTGGTGATGTGCACTGTGTGTGTTATTTGTTACTGCGTTTACCAGATCTGTTTTTCAGAAAGAGAGAGTGGGATTCAAGAGAAAGGAGGGAGGAGAGGGTGAGGGACACGTGTATGTGACAAAGTTATACAGCTCGAGGGTTTTAATTGTTCGAGTCAGACGTATTTAATAATAGTGCGGGCCGGGCAGCATTAATGCACCCGGTGTTCCTGGTAAATGTATTGTTTTATAATTAAAAAAAACATTTTTATTATCACATATTAAAAAAAATAAAAAAACGCATGGGTTAGAATGCTATTTTTACAAAGTTAGAGATTACAAATATAATTTTCTTAGAAAACACGAGATATAACATACAAACTTTTGTGCTCTCAAAGCACCAACCCAATCAAATTAATCCCTCCCCATAAACTCAAATCCAAAGGTAGATTTTGTTTTGATGATCCACTGGTGCAGTGTTTTAATGATTTTAGCTTGAATCAGAAAACCTCTAATTTTCAAAATGCAAAATCAACCTTTTTTGTTGAGTTTATGATGATGTAAAGGTATGAACTTGATTGAGATTTTGTGTTATTATAGGTTTAATTAGGGTTAATTGTTTGCAATCTGAATGCAATCATTGTTTAATTAAGGTTAATCATTGTTTTAATTAAGGTTAATTGTTTTACACTATTAGAATTAGCCATTGAATTTGAAGAACATAACTTGATGATGATAAATATGATGGCAAATCGAATATTAGTTAATAATGATTAATGTAGTAAGTTCTATGCGATTGTATTGAGCTTTTTGTTATAATTATTAAATGACATCTACACTCGTTGATGATATGCATTATTGTTTTCCATTAGATTTTTGACATCCTTCTAAGATGAAGGATTATGATAACTCATTAATTAATTTAATGGATGATTTTGGTGGTTAGAGGTGGGTTGCTTCCATTGACACCATGTGATAGTAGCATATATACATTGATGCAACTCACTCTTTATAAAATACCCTTTATTTGCATGGCTTCTACAAAGTAAGTACCATATACAGATTCAAGGTTGGACCGGTTCAAATCATGAAGCAAAATTATGTAGTGTTGACACCTGAGTTTATGTATCCTTACATAAATCAAGTTACCATATCCACAATGTGTATAGATTTATATGATATTATTGATATTTGGTGTGCTTACTTTAAGTCGAAGGTGATACATTCATTGCTTTGTGATATTTTTTCTTTAATACTCTCATCCTTTATTGTAAATGTTAACTATTAGAACTGATTCTTTATTGTAAATGTTAACTATTGGAACTGATTCTTTATTTTGCAGCATTTCAAGCAATCCATGGATGCTTAAGAATGGAATGCTTACATGAGGATAATATCTTATCCATGTGAGTGTTAACTATTCATATACTTAAAATATTCTCTTTCGCTCTTTCTTACTCAAATTTAAATTCAAATTTAAGCATCATATTCTTAAGATCAGATTATCGCATCCACTGGTCCCCACACTACTTAGTTGGATATTTCTCGACACAGGGGTTCTTGGGCATCTTGATGATGGATTTTGATGATTTCTCATCATTTAACTAGCTAGAAATCCATCTTAGATATCTTAATCAAACGTTATACCCAATAACTTCTCATTTGATATTTGAGAAGAATGTGGCGAGATGATGAAACATGTTGATGAGGTTAAATTTAGGTTGGATGGGTTAAGGTGAGGGCAATCGGTCTGAATTCGGAGGTCGAGTTTGTTGTCGTTGAGCGTTTGCGGTATTTTGCAAAAAAGCGATTATTAAGGACTTGATATGTGTTTAATCACATATTATTTTACCTTACTAAGTTAAGCTTAAAATACCAAAAATACATGTAAAATACATTGTATATGTGTGTTTTATCAAATGCATTGTACAGGTAACGGATATGTTAAAAATGGACAATAATGAAGCAAAAGGGACAAAACTGAGCACGGGAATGGAAAGAGTACGAAAAATCAAAGCCGAAGGCGTGTACATCATTGATAGGCCAATCTTAATGGGTCGGGTCAGCCCACAAATTATATAAGCCCATGATTTAAATAAAAGCCCAATCCCTTTTCTATATAAACAAACGGCCCAAAATCAAAAGTTATAAAAGTGAGAAGGCCCAAGACCAAGTCAAAGATATAAGGACAGGGTCAAAGTTACTGTTCCATCTTCATTTTTCCTCCCATGTTTCACCATTAACGAAACCAGGGTAAAATCATCCAAACACACGCATCAAAGTACTTCTAGAAGATCTTTCTGACACCACTGACACCCTCTATATCCACGCTGGAGTCCCACACAACCCTATTGGCCAATCAAACGTGTAAGCAATCTAACGGATGAAAAGTTAAGGATTAAGAGGCGGTTATTGATCAAAGGCCAAGATTAGAAGATGAGAACGCTCCTGGAAGGCTAGAAGGTTCTCCTCTCCCCTATAAATAGAGGGTTGGATCACACATTAGGAGTATGTAGGTTTTAGCTTAAGCTTTTGTAATTTTATTGCGTTTTAGTAGCTTATGAGTTTCTTTTCATGTCATTTACTTTTCCAAGCATTGTAATCCGTTTAATTTTCAATAAAAGTCAGTGTTCATTTAATTTCATGTTTTAATTCAAGTTTTTCCTTAATGCAATTATGGTTTAATTTGTTCATAATCTCCTAATAAGCTCTTAAAAGCTCTTCATTACTTCAAAAGTTTGCTTGCATTCAATTAAGCCTTTACAAGCATAACTGAGTTTGTTTTTCACTTAAATTCTCCCCTAAATTACCTCATCTTTTCTTTTGGATGATAAGCCAATTATGGAAGGGCTTATAGACCTCACTAGCTAGTTTCTAATAAGCTGGAGCTTGTAGATAAGCTCTTTAGAGCATTATCAGATCATTGTTTGGCTGGGATCAAGGTACACTTCATTTTCACCCTTATTTAGCTTAATATTGTTTAGCTTATAGATCTGCTTATTATTTCCTAATCTTTGTTAGTTTGTGCTTATTTTTCCTTTATTTGCTTAGTGCTATATCTGTTTTCTATTATCTCAGCCTAAATCAACCTTTTATCATTTAAAAATGCAAAAGTAGTATTTAAGGGTGTTTTTGGCACAAGCAGCACTAACACTTGTTAGAGCTGCCTAAGCCACTTTGGCCTTTTAATCAGTTTTAACCAGCTTAAACTTGGTCTATAAGTGAGCTTTCATAAGTTTCTAAAGTTTAAAAATAAAGTTTAAGGTTCAAAGAATCCATGGTTTGAATATGTGGTTTTCTAGTTTGATAACCAAGCTTATTTGTTTAGAATTTGATTAAGTGCTTGTAGGTGTTGTTTTCTTGCTTGTTTTTAGGCTCAAAATGCAGTAGAATATAGTTGGTATAAGTGTGCAATTGTCTTGTTGGGTTAAGTCAAATTCTGTCAGTTTTCAAGTCCATTTACCAAAGTCTTAAAAGCCACTTTTCAATAGCAATTTTTAAGTTAGATTTAGCTTGTTTAATGGTCTGAAATTGATAACATAAGCCCATTAGATATCAAGCTTGATCTGTTTTAGCTTTTTGAGTTTTTACATCAGCTTTTACTAGCTTAAAGATAGGGGTGCAAAAGCTCATTCGTCTTTTCAAACTTTAAAAAATAAAAAAAAAGTTTAGTAGTAATCTGTCAGTTTTCAAGTCCTTTTTCTAGCTTATTTTCAAAACTAATTTTCTTAATTCTTGTTTTAATGTGTTCTTTGGATGTCAATGTTAATCTGTTTTTAGTATATACCTTATTACAAGTGCTTATTTGGTCTTAATTAAAGCTCAAAATTGGTCATTCTTCATTTAAAACTGTCTGTTTAAGCCCACTTTCCTTTTAGCTTCTGAAAGCTTTTGAGCTCAAATTGTTTGTTGATTTCTATTTATAAGTGCTTATTAAGGGCAAGTTAAGGTCTGTGTTCAGCCTATTAGTTTTCAAATTGCTTATTGAGTCTTAAAAATCCAAATTAGTTTAGCTTAAAGAGTTCATAGTTATAGCTTAGTCATTTTGTCATTTCTTGCTATCTTAATCTAGCTTAATATCAAGTTTTGCCAAAAAGTTTTTTTATTAAAGTTTGTATTTTGCTTATTCTTTAGCTTTTCAAATAGAAAAATAAAAAAAAATGTTTTATCAAAAAGAAAGGTTACAGGGTTTGAACCTGTGACCTCTCTTTCACAACACACACGCCTTAACTATCATGCCCTTGGGACTTTTTTATAATATGTTTGTTTCATTTATTAGTTAAGGTCATTTACCTAGTTTTGCTTATTCGTGCTTCTTAGTTTATTTTCTGCTTATTACTTCAGTCATTTTTTTAGTTTTTAATTTTCTTAGATTCTACATAGTTTAAAGTATTTTTCATAATTTTTCTAGATTTTTAATAATTAGTTTACTATTTTTAACATTTAATTTAGATTTAATTAGTTTTTAATTCATAAAAAATAAAATAAAAGTAAAAATAAAATATAATTTCTTTTTCAAAAATTATTTTAATTCATTTAGGTTTTATAGATTTGCAATTTGAAGTCTTAGGGTTAAATTTGATGTTTTAGGTATTTAGTCGCGTTTAATTTAGCGTATAATTTAATAGCTTTAAATGTTTAATTCCTGTTATTTCTAGTTTAGCGTGCCTTTTATTTAGCTTCTCTTGCATTTTTAGAATTAGAAATCAAAAAACAAATATATCCGATATTCAAGCATCAAACAAAACACTTTTGTGAATTTTAAATTCTCCTCTTGTCGGGATACGACATCCGGGAGATAAAATATTGTTTGTCCTCAAGCAATTTTCTTATCAAACGGGATACTCTCTATAATATAATTAATTTGGTATTTTAGGTATATATTATATATCCTATTATCATCAAATTAAATTTTTGGCGCCGCAGCCGGGGAGAGGTGTACGATTTTCACGAAGTATTTGAAGTTAGTGTCTTAAAGATCCTTCCCATGAAGTTATCATTTATTATTTTCTATTCTCTTTTATAAAACCATAAAAAATACCAAAATATTTTGTTTTATAAAATACCAAAAAAAATTTAAAAACTCAAAAATAACCGTTGTGTCACTTGTAAAAACGGCTCACCTTTAGATTAACAAACTAAAAGAGAGGTTTAAGGAGGGTCGATCCAACGAACTTCGACCCGAAAGGATAAGGTTTTTAAAACGCTTCGCGCTTAACCGCTCCTTCGCTACTTTGTGCATTTTCTAGAGAGCTACCGTACACTTGTTTGATTATCGGTTACAAAAAATATTTTCGTTTTATCTTATTTTTCTTATCTTGTTTTTAGTGCATGAGCACTCGCTCTACGTCTTCTAATCTATTTTCTCTGCTTAGAGACCCCGAGAGTCTTATTCGACGAAGGAATTTTGGTGAACCGTCATCTCTTTTTGACTTCGAAGAAGTTATAAGCATTCCTCATAATAATCAGGGACCGCCTCCTGCGAGAACCCCTCCTCCTAATAATAATGGTCCACCTCCGGTGGTGAGACCTAACGGGCCAGCTCCCCGATCGATGGAGGAGTTGTGCCAACTGTCTATAGATGGACGGGGCGAACCTATTGCCCCGATTCCAATTCAAGCAACGGATTTTGGACTTCGTCATCACATGGTACAACAGGTTCAAAATACTTGCCAATTTCACGGACAACCGGACGACGATGCCAATAGACATATTGACAAATTCTTGGAAATTACTCAATATATGAAGCAAAATGGGGTCTCTGATGACGCCCTTCGTTTATCTCTTTTCCCATATTCCTTGACGCATCATGCTATCGTATGGTATGATCGCCTTCCAAGTAATTCCATTCACCCTTTCGACGATATGATGAGGAAATTTCTCTCAAAATATTTTCCTCCTTCCATGGTGACTAAATTAAGGAACGAGATCACGAAATTTGAACAAAAACCGCACGAATTATTATTCGAGGCATGGGATGTGGTATATCCTATATCATAACACGGGTTCGATTCTTGGATCGGGCTAGTTTTTAGAGAGAGAAACACTAGAGAGAGAAAATTTTTGGAAATTACTCAACATATGAAGCAAAATGGGGTCTCCGATGACGCCCTTCATTTATCTCTTTTCCCATATTCCTTGACGCATCATGCTATCGCATGGTATGATCGCCTTCTAAGGAATTCCATCTGCTCTTTCGACGATATGATGAGGAAATTTCTCTCGAAATACTTTCCTTCTTCAATGGTGACTAAATTAAGGAACGAGATCACAAAATTTGAACAAAAACCGTACGAATCATTATTCGAGGCATGGGATCGTTACAAATTATCCATTGATCGGTGTCCTAACCATAACATGCTTTTAGTTACACAAATTGATATGTTTTATAATGGTTTGACATTAAGTCATCGGGACATCATCAATGCTGCAGCGGGAGGAACTTTTAAGCAAAAGACACCGGAAGAATGTTACGAAATGATCGAGAACATGATCGTTCACCATAACCATTGGGACACTTCAGCAACTAGAGACGAGACGTCTAGAAATATCTCTTCTACTACTACTACCGAGAGTCCAGAAGTTGTTCGACAATTAGAAATGATGAATAAGAATTTTGTAGAGATGATGAGAAAAATACAATCGGTCAAGTCTGTTGAAACGAAATGCGAGACTTGTGGTGGTCCCCATTCTTTTAGCGAGTGCCCAGCCGTCAGTGGCTACACTCAAGAGGCTGCTTATGCTACTACGGGTAACTACAATGCGGGGTGTAATTCCTACCAACCACAAGGTGACCGTAATTTGCTTAGCTATCGCTCGAATAATTACCTCGGACCACCCGGTTTCAATCAACCGAATGTGCAAAATAATCAAAACTGATATAATCAAAATCAAAATCAAAGGAATTATCAAGCTCCAAACAATCAAGGAAGAGGGCATAATTTCAATCAAGGAAACAACAATTATCAAGCTCCGAATAATCAAGTTCAAGTTCAACATTCGAATGAGTTATCGAACTATATCAAGATTAATGAGACTAATATGAGAGCTATGCAAAATCAAATAACTAATATGAGAACGGAAATGAGGAATGATTTTGAGACTTCTATGACAAAAAATCAAAATGAGCTAAAAAACATGATGAGCAATGAAATTAAAAACGTAATGAGCAGTTTCTTCCAAATGCAAAGTCCCTCGGGTTCGGGATCACTTCCTAGTAATACCGTTGCTAACCCGAGAGGTGACGTGAAAGCTATTACCACCCGAAGTGGTGTTGCTTACGATGGACCTACGATTCCACCTACTCCTTCTCCTCTCCCGAAGGAAGTGGAACGTGAAACCGAGGCGACAAAGGACAAGGTGCAAAATACAAGTTTAGAAAGTACCGCACACGTCCAACCTCCGGTTGTCCAAGACCCGATTTCAGAGCCCGAAGTTGCTCCGAAGACTAATCCTAAACCATCAATACCTTATCCTTCGAGGCTTAACGACCAAAAGCTCCGTGAAAAAGCTAATAATCAAATGTTGAAGTTTCTTCAAATTTTTCAAAAATTACACTTCGATATTAGCTTCGCGGATGCTCTTCTTTATATGCCAAAGTTTGCTTCTACGTTTAAGAGTCTTTTAAGTAATAAGGGGTCGTCTTTCTCTTTTATTGATAAGATATGTTCTCACAGTATGTTTAAATCTAGAACAAGTAGTCAATTGTCAACGGTTATCACTGTCTAAGGCGACTGTATTCCTTAAAACGTCAGAAATAGTCTCAATAGAGCTCAATGTATCGGATCTATACTTTATTCTAGGAAATATGACGTGCAGAAAACATAGTATATTGACAAACATGGGACGTACGAGCGAGTGCTCATGCACTAAAATAAAAATAAAACGAAAATGTAACCTGTATTAAAATCGAAGCAAGTGTACGGTATTACCCGATACTGACGCCAACATTTGCAAACAGAATATGTCGTGAGCGTAAGTTAGGATTTCCTTATACCTTACTGCATCAATGCTAATGCGCGCAACACAGTCTACTGTTAATCTGCCGTAAACTCTCAAGCAAATTTCCCATCTGTCTGCTTACTTCTCGGGTATCGAATTTACTGATCGTATGTGAATTTCGACTTCTCGCAATGTAATAAACTCTCTTCCTCAAATCTATTTGCAATGAGTGAATCTAAAGAGGTGAAGAAATACCATACACAAAAAGTATCATTACAAAAGATAGAACAACAAACAGGACTAACAGAGATCGGTCATGATATATGTTATGTTTTTATTTGAGCAATTACAACCATTTTTGGCTACTGATATCATTACTATGAGAGCATGGAACGAGTCTGCTAGGAACTAACACATTGACATCAACTATTAATTGACACATTCTTTGAGTGTGTTAGTGATAAAAGGATATCACATAGAATCTCACAATCAATATTACATGCGATTTCAATACAGTTACACATATTGATATACTTTTAAAAGGTTTTAGATCACTATATAGACATAACGTTAGCATATAACCATCAATGCTGATGAACTCAAGCGGGAGTGCACGGAGACTTTGATAGTGCACAATAAGCATCTACCAGGGGAAGGGCGGAACGTAAAGAGTACAGAGGGGGGGGGGAATACTTTCATGCGAGAGGAAGGAGTCGTAAAGGACGCTGCTATGCCCAGACAAGCAATGGTTACAACTTGCACATCAAGAATTTCGATTAGATACAAACCATAGTCTATAATAGATAAATAAAACTCTATCTATAATCGAGGGGCGGGGGGGAGGGGGGGGGGGGGGGGGGGGGGGGGGTGGGTGGGGTTCTCTAAAATTTACATTATCATTACTCACGGAGCAAGTAAGCGGCCCGTCTTGGACTCAAGAAAATCTGCTAACGACCGGAAAACAACAAAACATAATAGATCTTTCAAATTCTTCCCGGATAAGGGATGTCGCTTCACTCACAACACATTGGGACACTCCTACAACTCGGGAGATAGAGACGTCTAGAATAGATGATCTTCTATTGTTTGTGTGGTATTAGTACTACTGAGAGTCCGGAAGTTGTTCGACAATTGGAAATGATGAATAAGAATTTTGTAGAGATGATGAGACAAATACAAACGATCAAATCTGTTGATACGAAATGCGAGACTTGTGGTGGTCCCCATTCCTTTACCGAGTGCCCAGCCGCCGATGGCTACACTCAAGAAGCGCGTTTCTTCTGCTCATTAGCGATGTAACTCATACATTGTGGGGTAATATCCTACCAACCGCAAAAAAAAGGTGACAGGTAAATCTTGCTTAGCTAATCGCTTTAATAAAATAAAAAAAAAAAGGGGGTGGGGGGGGAGCCGGGGGGGGGGGGGGGGGGTCGGACACACTCCAGTTGTAAGTCAGGGGGAGTGAATGAGGTAAAATAATCTAAACCGATACAATCATATCAAGGGAGAGTGGGTAAGGAGTGGGGGGGGGGGGGGGGGGGGGGGGGGGGGGGGGGAGTTTTTTAAAAGCTATGTATTAATAATGAAGAGGGCTAATACTTTCAAATTCAAGGAAACAACAATTATCAAGCTCCGAATTTTCAAGCTCCGAATTATCAAGCTCAAGTTGGACCTTCAAATGAGTTAACAAACTACTTCCACCACAAGCCTAACCTAACGTCCTCCCATCACCCCACCCCATCCACCCCTTACTCCGTCCAAGCCCCAATCCAACACCACACAGAAATAAGCAACGGACCACAAATAACATAAAAACAACACACACCCCACCATCACCATAAACACACAACACAGCCATCAACACAAAACCACGGGGTCAGAACGGACATTCCTATTAATAATGTGGCTGAACTGCCGAGAGGATATTTGACAGTTATTAACCACCCGAAGTGGTGTTTCTTATGAATTGACCTACGATTCCAACGCACTCCTTCTCCTCTCCCGAAGGAATTGGAACTGAAACGAGGTTACAAAGGACAAGCTGCAAAATACGAAGTTAGGAGGAAAGTACCGCACACGACCTAACCTCTGTAATTTACACGAGACCCGATTCCAGAGGCCCGGAAGTTGCTCCGAAACAATCCTAACACGTCAATACCTTTATCACTTCAGGCTTAAAGACCAAGAAGCTCTGTGAAAAAGCTAATAATCAAATGTTGAAGTTTCTTCAAATCTTTCAAACTTAACACTTCGATATTAGTTCGCGGGGATGCTCTTCTTTATATGCCAAAGTTTGCTTATGCATTTAAGAGTCTTCTAAGTAATAAGGAAAAATTATTCGAATTAGCAAGTACTCCGTTAAATGAGAATTGCTTGGCGATGCTCCTAAAAAAGTTGCCCAAAAAACTTAGAGACCCCGGCAAGTTTCTAATCCCGTGTGATTTTCCGGAGCTAGATGAATGCTTAGCCTTGGCCGATCTTGGCGCTAGCATTAATCTAATGCCTCTTTCCGTATGGAAGCAGCTTTCGCTCCCGGAACTCACTTCGACCCGCATGACACTCGAACTCGCAGACCGATCGACCGTTCACCCGAAAGGAGTTGCCGAAGATGTTTTTGTGAAAGTAGGAAAGTTTTATTTTCCGGCCGACTTTGTTGTAGTAGATTACGATGTTGATCCTCGGGTTCCCCTCATCCTCGGGAGACCTTTCTTGAGGACGGCAAGAGCTTTAATCGATGTTTATGGTGAAGAATTAACTCTACGAGTCGATGATGAGGCCATTACGTTTAAAGTCGGGCAAACTTCGAGATACTCCCGTAGTTACGAAACGGTTAATCAAGTCAATGTCATAGACGTTGCTTGTGAGGAGTATGCTCAAGAAGTGCTCGGATTTTCGGATAGTTCGTCAAGTGGCAATCCCACTCCTTCGGATCCTATCATCGCTTCTTCTTCCCCCTCGTTCACTCCTTTTGAAGGAGGAGATTTCATTTTGGAAGAAATTGAGACTTTTTTACGTACCCCGGAAGAGCTTTCTAATTTAGATGACGATTATTACGACACGGAGGGAGACATTCTTTACCTTGAAAAATTGTTAAATGAAGACCCGTCTCCGACTCTCCCTCCGATGAAGAATGACGACCTTAAGCAAGTTGATGTTACTATGACGAAGCCTTCAACCGAAGAACCTCCGGAACTCGAGCTTAAGGATTTACCGTCTCATTTAGAATATGCATTTTTAGAAGGAACCGATAAATTACCCGTCATAATTTCTAAAGAATTAAAAGAAGAAGAAAAAGCCGCCCTTTTAAAGGTTCTTAATTAAAGGTCTAAGTTGTAACACCCCTAATTATCAGGTCGCATCGGGAAAGGTAACAATGGGGAGCTACGTCTAAAGTCACATATTAAGATCTAGAAAACGACCTTAATTGGACGTTTAAAAATAAGATTCATTCTATGTCATTACATAAAAGTCAGTTGTTTTCAACGTTGGTCCTCATAGTTTTGATAATAAGACATTATGATTTTATAAGACAAAGTTTTTTTAAATTTAAGAAATCAGAATCCCTTATATGATATTCCGTCACGGCTCCCAATCCAATCTTATGCCTCAGCACCTTGAGTTTAAAAAATGTTTAACGTCAAACATAATTGTTTGAGGTGAATTCATAGGTTTATCAGGAAATAGCGTGGACCACAAGATCGAAGTAATAGTAGAATATAATAACACATTCAATAGTCTTATTACTTGTAATATTGCCTAAATCTCATGACACCGAACTTTAACGTAATAAAAATGTAATCAAACCAGTACTCGAGGTTTGTGCCCCAACATCGGTTACAGATGTTACAAAAACATCTACGAATTTTCTCAATACAGATGTGCCAACATCTTACGGAATTTCTTCAAATGTAAATGCGTCAATGGCACATCTAGAAAATCACAGCTAGTCGGGATGGTCAGTCCGATTGATTATCCATAACACTAGGTCATACCAGCAGGTATATTAACGGTTATGATAAAAGGGGACTTAAATGGCAATACGGTAACTTAGGACAATAATGTAATCAGGAAATAGCATACAGTTTTGAAAACACTTTATGTCCAAAGAAATCAAGCATGTAATCTCCCTCGTATTTAATAAAGCAAGTAGTAGAAAAAGGGGCTACAAACTTACCACGAGTGAATGGTAATTAATAAGTATTCACAATAGAAAATGCGTCAAGAAGAAATCCGAAGGCAACCTAATCCAATATAGGTCATATAAGTACTAAACACTTTGATTATTTATAGGTCGTATAGCTCGTATACTACTCGTTCGGGCTATCATAATTAGATGGGCCATTCTGTAGTGACGTATGAGGATGATAGGACACTTTAATCGTAAACAACAACTCGTCGATACGCCACCCCGAAGAGGCCTCATTATGAAACTCTCTAGTAATATAGTACTTTGCTTAACTAAGACCGCTTATAGTTCTATATAGGCACATCATCACTCTAATCGTTTGTGAAATCTATTTATAAAGTAGAACGTTTATATGTATTCTTAGTAAAACTGGCGTAACTTTCTCGTTTTTAAGTCCGTTTCTTTCCTTTACTTTCTCCACACCTTAGTTTAAGCGAGTTATTCTAAATATAACATTTTCAAATTTTAGTTTTCTGATAAAATAGATGATTTTATACTGCTTCACACAGCTACATATGTATTTTTTGTTTAGTTTGGTTATCAGTATATCTCGTAAATATCGTAACTTATTCGTTTTAACTCCGTTTTTAGCGATTCTTTCGAATACGTTCTCGTATTTAAAAGTTTTATCATATTAATGATGTTTTAAAATATAAGTTTCTATGGTGAATAGTAATTTTTATATAAATAGTTTTTTAAAAGTATATATTTAACGTAAACTTGAAATCATCGTATCTTTTCGTTATAAATTGGTTTTTCGTGTTTCTCCCTATCATTTTGGAATATCAGAGGTTTACTATCTTATTATAAAACTTAAAAATGACCAGGTGGGATGTCCGAATTCAAACAGTAAGTTTGGAGTTTTTCATAAAACAGGTTTTATACTTCATTTTGTACTTTTTATTTAGTAGGTTTTCCAAAGCCTTTTTATAATTTATATATATCATATGAATTACATATAGTTTAGAGTCCAAGATCCATATTTACATTCATAATAACATGTTGTACAAGTTCTAAAATTATGTTTACAAGAAAAAAAAATTACACTTTTACAAGTTAAACATATCCTTATAAAAAAAAACCCCCCCCAAAAAATAAAAAAAATGGTGATTTAGTTTTATAGAACATGTAAACTACATAAAAATGATAAAAGTAAAGACATAAAGGTTTATAGATAACCTTAATGAGATGTAGTGTGTATGAAATCAAAGTTCGAAACCCTTGTTTAGTATATAAACCAATGCTCCTTGCACTCTTGAAACCCTAGTTTTCTAATAAAAACCCTAATCTTGCTTTTCTTGCTTCAACACTTGAAAATACTTAACCTAACCTTCAAACCATCTTAGTAGGTCTTAGATATATTGTGTGTATGCTTGTAAATGTTGTAGAAAAATTTGTATGGATTGTGTGTGGTACTTGTGGTTGAGCCGTGGGCTAGGAGGACCAAAAGGGAGGGTTTTTGCTTTGATTTTTACACTAGGAATTGTTATGTATGTGTTATCTTTTACTAGTTAGGCATTATATATCTTAGACTAGTCCAAGTTACTATTGAAAGGTCAAAACTTAGGCTCCAAGGGTGGTAATTGGTCAAGGGACAAAGGGGAGGGTTTTGGGGAAAGTCTTGGTCAAATGTAGCCTAGTCTTGGTTTGCCATAATTAGAGATGTGTTGTACAAGATTTACTAGAAATTTTGGTGGCTAAATGTCCCCCATTACATACATATACACGAAAATAATGAGGGGAGGGGTGGAAAAATATTTTGGTCTTTTATTTAGTGTATACTTGCATTATTTTGAGGCTACATGAAATGTAGATTAAATATAATGTACAATTTGTACATTGTAGGGTTTGATTTGAATTCTTTCATGAAGAATTTGAATAAATTAATAAATACTTGAAGTTTTACATAAACTTTGAGTATTGGGTACAATTGTGGGTATTTGTTAAAGCGTAGATAACTTTTGGTGCTTCCGGGTATGCCTAAATGTATTAATTGTGAAACGTAAACGTTTTTTTTTTTTTTTTTTTTTTTTTTTTTGTTTTTCTTTTTTTTTTTTTTTTTTTTTTTTTTTTTTTGTTACGTATCCATAAAAATAAAATATATTAAGTTGATTTTACTTTCGTAAAAATGCTATATTGCTTGCTTGACAAAAAACTTTAATTGTTTGGTGTCCGTTTTACGTTGATTGTATTTGTTCGTGATTCTTAATTTAGCGATATACTTAACTAATTAAAATAGAAATTTAAAACGCGTACGAGAAAAATATAATTAGCACAATAGATGACGTCGTAAATGACCTGAAAATACGAAATGTTACATAAGTCACACAAACGGGCCATCGCATGGAAGATTTCCGACATTAAGGGTATCGACCCTAGTTTTTGTACTCACAAGATCTTAATGGAAGATGACTTCAAACTGGCAGTTCAACATCAAAGAAGGGTAAATACGAAAATTCATGAGGTTATCAAAAAGGAAGTTATCAAACTCCTTGATGCCGGATTGATTTACCCTATCTTCGATAGTCCGTGGGTGAGTCCCGTTCATTGTGTGCCTAAAAAATGTGGCATGACCATAGTTGAAAATGAAGATAATGAGTTAATACCCACTAGGTTAGTTACGGGATGGCGAGTTTGTATTGATTACCGAAAGCTTAATGATGCCACTCGTAAAGACCATTTCCCGTTGCCTTTTATGGATCAAATGCTAGAACGTTTAGCGGGAAATGAATACTATTGCTTTTTGGATGGATTTTCCGGATATTTTCAAATTCCAATTGACCCGCAAGACCAAGAGAAGACAACCTTCACTTGCCCTTATAGGACGTTTGCCTACCGACGTATGCATTTTGTCTTATGTAATGCTCCGGGCACGTTCTAAAGGTACATGATGGCCATTTTTTACGATATGATCGGGGAAAACAAAGAGGTCCTTTATGGATGCATTTTTTTTTTTTTTTTTAATTATTTTTGATTTCTCAGTCTTTGGGGATTCTTTCTCGTCTTGCCTTTCCCATTTAGACAAAATGCTAAAACGGTGCGAAGAAACCAACTTAGTTCTAAATTAGGAGAAGTGCCATTTCATGGTTAAAGAGGGCATTGTCCTCGGCCACAAAATTTCAAAGTCCAGGATTAAGGTCGATAGAGCTAAAGTTGATGTTATAGCTAAACTCCCTCATCCGACTTCAGTTAAAGGTGTTTGAAGTTTTTTAGGTCACGCCATGTTCTATCGTCGATTTATCTAAGATTTTTCTAAAATCTCCCGGCCGATGACCCATCTTCTCGGAAAATAAACCCCGTTAGTTTTCTTAAAAGAATGTATTGAAGCGTTTAATATACTTAAAAAGAAGTTAACTGAAGTTCAAATTTTACTTGCCCCCGATTGGGACCTACCATTTGAAATTATGTGCGACGCTAGTGATTATGCGGTAGGTGCAGTCTTAGGGCAATGTAAGACCAAACATTTTCAGCCTATACACTATGCAAGTAAGACCATGACGGATGCTCAAGCACATTACACGACTACGGAAAAAGAATTATTAGTCGTGGTGTATGCTTTCGAGAAATTCCGGCCTTACTTATTCTTATCGAAGACCATAGTGTATACAGACCACTCGGCTCTTAAGTATCTTCTTGCTAAGCACATTGCTAAACCGATATTGCTCGGGTGGATCCTCCTACTCCAAGAATTTGATGTCATTATTCGTGATAAAAAAGGAGCAAAGAATCTCGCGGTCGACCATTTGTCTATATTAGAAAATCCTCATCAAGGTGATCTCGAGAAAAAGGAAATTACCAAAACATTTCCTCTTGAGACCCTCGAAATGATATCTTTTCATGATGATTTTAATACCCCGTGGTTTGCCAACATTGTAAATTACCATGCGGGAAATTTTGTTGTGAAAGGGATGTCGTCCCAACAAAAGAAGAAATTCTTTAAGGACGTTAAGCATTATTTTTGGGACGACCCCTGCTTGTTCAAGATTTGTGCGGATCAAGTGATTAGATGATGTGTTCATGGCCAAGAAGCCGTTGATATCCTCACGACTTGCCATAATGGACCCACCGGGGGACATCATGGTGCGAACCGCTAAAAAAGTCTTCGATTTCGGTTTCTATTGGCCGACAATTTACCGCGATGCCCATGACATGGTAAAGTCATGTGACTTATGTCAACGTCAAGGCAAAATCTCGCAAAAAGACGAAATGCCTCAAAATGCAATTCAAGTATGCGAGATCTTTGACGTATGGGGCATCGATTTTATGGGACCATTCCTATTTTCTTGATGAAACATGTACATTCTCATGGCCGTTGACTACTTATCTAAATGGGTTGAAGCAAAAGCGCTCCCCACTAATGATGCCCGAGTCGTTGTTAAATTCTTGAAATCTCTTTTGGCCTGATTTGGAACTCCTCGTGCTATAATTAGTGATCGCTGTACTCATTTTTGTAATGATCAATTCGCTAAAGTCATGCTTAAGTATGGAGTTACCCACCGTCTTTCTACCGCGTATCATCCATAAACAAGTGGACAAGTGGAGGTTTCAAATTGTGGTTGAAATGTATTTTAGAAAGGACCGTAGGCGAAAATCGTGCTTCATGGTCCGATAAGTTAGATGATGCATTATGGGCCTTTTGTACAGCATTCAAAACACCTATTGGGTGCACTCCTTATAAGCTAGTATACGGAAAGGCTTGCCATCTTCCTATAGAACTTGAACACAAGGCCTATTGGGCCTTAAAGCATTGCAATTTTGACCTTAAGACCACGGGTGATCACCGGAAAGTTCAAATGAATGAATTAAATGAATTCTGGGATCAAGCTTACGAGAACTCTTTAATCTACAAAGAGAAAACAAAGAAGATTCATGACTCCAAAATTAAAAACCGTGTCTTCAACGTTGGGGATCAAGTTCTTCTCTTCAATTCTCGATTAAATATTTTCTTGGGAAAGCTCAAAACCCGTTGGACCGGACCATTTACCGTTGCTTAAGTTTTCCCTAATGGAACCATCGAGTTATCTCAAAATGACGGACCAAATTTCAAAGTGAACGGTCATAGACTTAAACACTATTTTGGAGGGGACATACCACAATGGTTGTCCCGGATCTCCAAACTTTCCCCAAGGATCACTAAATTTAGGGTCGAGTCAGGCTCGTGACTCGGTAATAAAAAACAAGCGCTTCGTGGGTGGCAACCCATGCTTATCCTTAGTAGTAGTATATTAATGTAATTATCATGAATAAGTGTGTGGTTATTATGTGAGGAGGCTCGCCTTTTCCTTTCTCGTGTTTCGTGTTTTGTGTTTTATGTCCAGGATTGCCTGGATTTTGAAGACTCTCGTGCTTATGGTTTTGTCCATCATTTATTCGATCTTCTATCCTTCTCATGCTTATTCATGAGAATCCGATATCCTAGATCTTATTGATTCACGTTTATCTATTAGCATAATTAATAAACGGCTTTAGATTTGCGTAGAGACCCCTTAATATTTGAATTATGCCTTGAACTTAGTATGGGGGTGACAATCTCACATTGAGGACAATGTATAGTTCTAGTATGGGGGATCTTTCGATTCGATCTTACTTGCATTTTCCTTGTCTTTACGTAACCCCGTTTTTCCACCAAAAATATGTGATTTTATGCCAAAATTTAAAAAAATTCGAAAATATAATAAGTGTTTTGACATGAATTTTTGCCTTTTTAAGGAATAAATTTTGACTTGATCGAGGATGTTGCGCTCTAGCTTACCCCTTAACTTATATAAATTTAAGCTTTTGCTAGTCTTTTTATATAAGAAGCTTTAAAACGCGAATTCTAGCTTAACTAAACCTAGAGTTTGCAAGTTTCCATGATAGACTTTAAATATGCAAAGCTTGTTTTATTAGACTAAGCATTCGCGGATCTTTTTATTAAAGATTTTAAATTTGCGAAGAACGAGAAATGATAGAGTTTTATATAAGTTAGATGCTAAACATAAAGTAGTTGGATCTCTTTCAAGCTCATAGAGGTTAATTGTGGCTTTTTGCTCCCATTAGCTTAATAAATGTTATATAATTGTTGAATAAATAAAGTTACTTTAGGTTTTTGTGATTCTTAGTTTAAATCACTTCGTAGAGATTCCTTCTGGTGAAAGTAAGGTACACATCGAGGTTTTGTCAGTGTTGTGGGGAAATAGGCTACCGATTCCTGACGGCTCGCTACCGTTGTCTAGGTAGTTAAAAGACCACATGACTTGAAATTTGGCTAATAATAATAAGTTATGTAATAAACCGAAGCCGAAATAAGACCACTACCTCTTGCCGGCTCACAACCGATGTGGTAGTCGTTTAAAGGGTGGAGGTAATAATAATAATAAAACTGTGGGTTGATAAAAGTTTACTGCCTCTTGCTGGCTCACAACCGATGTGGCAGTCTTCTAAATAAGGCCCATAGTAAGAATAATAAATCCGAGACTGATAAAAGTTTGTTGCATCTTACCGACTCACAACCGATGTTGCAACCTTCAAAAGGTTGAGGATCACGAGAAGTTGAAAATAAGACTAATCGGACCCATGGTAAGGCTACGCAGACCGATGTAAAGTAGTTAAAGGACGATGGTTTAATAATGTTGCAATAATAATTATGATAAAGCCAAATTTCGACTTTCGGTCTAGTTAAATAAAAAGATATAACCCTAAATAGGTGATATTAGAACTTTATGTAGACCTTATTATATTCACCATATCGTTCTCTTTAGGAAAGGATTTCGAACTAATTGTGGTCTAAATCGGGTTTACTTTATATGAATAAGACATTAATTTATTTGTCACAAATAATAATAATAAAATCTTTAGAGAATTTAAGAAATAAGAGAGCGAAAAGTAGCCATGCATTCATAATTAACATTTATGAGTAGTGTTAGCATTTTAACTTGTACTCCCTCCGTCCCATATTAAGTGTCCATTTTTGACTTTTTGAATTCTTTTTTTATAAACTTTTGACGTAAATATTTTTCTTTATGTTATATAATGCTTACTGAAATTTATACTAATGAAAAGTTTACTTTATATGAATAAGGCATTAATTTATTTGTCACTTATAATAAAAATGAATAAAACCTTTAGAGGATTTAGGAAATAAGGGAGCGGAAAGCAGCTATGCATACACAATTAGCTTTTATGAGTAGTGTTAGCATCTTAACTTGTATTTAACAATGATTTTGTTTTTAAGCTTGGTTTGGGGCGGGTAAAAAATCAAGGACGATGAATTTATCCTTTAAGTATTTCTTGTTCTGAGATCCTTAAAGTTATGATATGTAATATATGCATAAAAATGGTAAAACGGAGGGCTTTTCAAAACTAGTAATTTCTTAATCCTCTTAGATGAACACTTAGCTACTTTTTGAGGTAATTAGTCTAAGGGGTTGAAATTTTTGGTTTTCTAAGTATGTTTATGACATTGCGTGAGGACACGACAATAGTTTAGTATGGGGGATTTTGGTATGTGCTTAAATACACATACCTTTTACCTAATAAAATGACACTAAATGACCTAAAACAGATAAAAAATACAGTGTATATGTGTGTTTTGGTTATAGTGCTGTGCAGGTAACGGATATCCGCAAAAGGACGGAAAACGAAGCAAAAATAACAAAACCGACCACGGGAATGGAAAGAGCATGAGAAAACGAAGCCGAAGGCGTATATATTTTTAATGGACCAACCCGTACCCATTTTATTGGGCCGGGTCAGCCTACTAATCTTGTATTTATATAAATCCCTAAGCCTTATAAATACCAAGTCCAAATTCCAAATACATTTCTTATAATTCTATTCTTGGCCTAAAATAATAACCCAAGCCCAAATACCAAACCCAGGTCTAAAGTCAAAGATATAAGGACGGGTCAAACACAAAAGCGTTACTGTACACCCTTCGTCCCTTTTTCCCTCCCATTTTCACTGTGCCATAACACGAGGGTAAAAATCCATCATTATCACCCAAAGTGCTTCTAGAAGACCACACAAGGAATGCGTGATTGCCACCTTGTCAGCCCACGTTGGCAATCCCAGAGCACCATATTGATGGATGTGACGTACACACAATCCAAGGGTTATGATTGGATGATATGAGGCGGATAGAAGATTGGATGGCTTAGATTAAAGATGAGGGCACCTCACTCTCTCCTCACAGAAGTAACACAAGAAGCACACCCAAGCCCCTTGGCTCCTCTATAAATAGATTAGGAATTCTCTTGTAAAATGCATTAGTTTTAGGAGTAGTGTAGGTTTATGCTTAATTTACTACTTATTTCCCTTTAAAATTGTATTTTTATTTTAAGCTTTGCAACTTTTTAATATTAATGAAAATCTCAGTTTAATGTCATTTAAAATCCTGTTTTTACTTTATGCATTTAAACTAAAATCTGTGTTTTCAAGTCATTTACATAAGCTCTTGTATACTTGGTTTCTTAGATAAGCTTTTTCAAAAGCTTATCTAAGCTTTACTGTTTCACTATTCCACTCTCAAAGTACCTCAGCTTATTTTGGAAGAAAAGCCAATTTGGGAAGGGCTTTTATGACCACACCAGCTTATCTATGATAAGCTGGAGCTTGTTGACTAGCTCTTAAGAGCCTTATTGTCCTTGTTTTATGCAAAGGACTTGGTAAATTCACTTTTCCATTTTTGGCTTATTTCTGTTTCAACTTATTTAGTTTCTTATTCTTTGCTTATTCCTGCTTAATAATTTGCTAATTAGGTTTAATTTAAATTGCTTTATATGTTTATGTCAGCTTTATAGTCATTTAGTTTGTTTTTTCATATATAATTGCTTTTATATGTATTTAAATTTGTTTTTTTTTTGTTTTTTTTCTTAATATGCAACTGCTTATTTTAGTGCTTATTCTTCTGAGCTTTGTGCTTATTTGTCATCTAATATCTTAATGCTTAATCTGTTTTCATAATTTAGAGCTTAAAATGGTGATTCTGTTTTAGTTTAAGTAAGGAGTTTTTTAAGTTTTAAAGGGGTGTTTGGGAAAAGAAAGATTTTTAATAAGTAGAAATCATAGTTTGGCTTGTTCTAAGTTCCGTAATTCAGTTTTTAATAAGCTCTAATAAGGTCTGAATGTTAGTTTTCAAAAGCTAGGATTTGGTTTTGATCAGTTTGGAGTTAGTTTTTGCAAATTTCTAAGTCTCCTAGTTCATTAGGTTTTCTAACGGCCTATTTGTTAAGCTTCTATTGAAATGTGCTTTTTGTGCTCTAAAACTAGATCTATTTTAAGTTGATACCCATGATGTAAATGTCTTTTAAAGAGTTCTTTGGGCTAAAAACAGTCTAATGTAAAGTATTTATTATTCCAAGCTTTTAAGTCACTTTTTCACATCATTTAAAGTCAAATCATAGCTTAATAGGTTATTTTTCCTATAGGAAATAGCTTATTTAGCTTGATGTTTAATCTGTTTTTAAGTTTTAGTTCTTCAAAAGATTGTTAGCAGTCATAAAAGGTTTGGTTGCCAAAAATTCTCATTTAGTATACAGAGTCGAATAAGTAATGTACTGATATCAATCAGTTTGTGCCTGATATGTTAAATTTAAGAAATTAACTACTTAGTTGCATATTTTAGCTTAAATTTAGTTTGTAGTAGCTTATTGATTCATATAATTAAACTATTTTAGGTTGGGGTTTTAGAGCTTTTGAATTTTGCTTATTAAGTTCCTAGATTTAGCTTATGGGACTGAGTCATAAAACCAAAAAGTCAAATACCAAAATGTAGTATAGCTGTCAGTTTCTCCTTGCTTATCTAGCTTATTTCCTAGTTTATCTGCTTAAGTTTGGCTATATTATTCTTTAGGTATAGGTTTTCAACTATTTAAAATTGTTAGCTTTTTCTCTTAGCTTATATTTAGACTAATCTAGTTTTAAAATCTCTCATACACCTTAGAATCCTGTTAAAGTCTCGTATCATTTAGCCTTTTTGGAAGTTATCTAGCTTATATTATGTGCTTGATTTTCATTCCCTTATTGCTTAGTAATCTAAGATTATTAATCTTTTCTAGCTTCTTGGTTGTTGTTTAGCTTTTTGGTCATTTTAGAGCTTATTAAGTCTTAACAGTTTTCTCTATTTGTCATTAGTGTAAATAAGCAAAGTTGTCTCCTTCAATTAGCTTTTCTAGCTTATTTCGATGTTTTGACAAAATGTCTCTTTATTAATGTTGTTTATTTTTGCTTTTTCAAAAAGAAAATTAAAAAAATGTTTTAATAAAAAAGGTGACAGGTATCGAGCCTGTGACGTCCCCTTCACAACCCCAACAATTTAACACACACTCTCACTGCCAACTGCGCTTGGGTCTTTTTTGTTTTAATACTTGCACCATTTAATACTTATGCTTTAATCCCAGTTTTACTTATCAGCTTATTTAAGCTTATTTACCTGCTTTCTTCCACTGCTTTTCCAAATCTTTTATTTTTCTTATATTTTAATTAGTTCAAAATACTTTTCATAAATTTTTCATATTTTTGTAAATTAGTTTAATATTTTATATATTATTTTTAGATTAAATCTATTTTTAATTCATAAAAAATAAAATAAAGGTCAAAAAAATATAATTCTTCTTTCTAAAATTATTTTTAGTGATTTAGGACCTTTAGAAAGTAAATTTTCATTTTTAAGGTTAAAATTTGATTATTTAGGTTTTAAGTCTCGGTTTTAAATTCCCGTTATCGTTTTAATGCTTAAGTTTTTAGTTTAAACCTTTAATTGCTTTAATTGTTAATTTAGTTTATCTTTATTGCTTTCCAGATTGCGTTATTATAATTAGAATCCAAAACCAAAATCTTAATGCTATCAAGCTCGATTCCCATACATAACGTGAATTTCCCTCACCTCTCACCGAGGAGAACGATACCGTGTTGATACAATTAATTATTTCCTAAGAATAATATTGTAAATACTTTTGCTTACGTATACGTATATGTTTTTTTTACTAGAATATAAAATATTATGAATAGAAGGTTTATTTGACACACATCATACTGTCAGCGATCGGACTTTACTAATTTGAGTTAGTCACCGCCCTCCATGTCTTCCTCATCAGGTATTTCTCATACTGTGCCAATTAAATTTCTTTATACCTCGTGCATATTCTCAGTCAACAGTTTCTTTGTATAACTCACCAATATGTTTGATATTACCCAGTTGTCTTTGGAACTCAAACTGAAACCATTGGTTACATCTAGGACAGTGCTATCTTTGACTTTTTCTTTTGACCCAGAATTGATAAATTCAGTAGAGCTAAGGATTTCTTCTTTATTCTCAAATCCGGAAGCAGACACGCCTTCCTAGTTAGATAGCAACCCCCTTATTAGATTCCACCGAGCATCTAACATCGGGTGTCAGTTACGTCGTCAATCATAAATGTGAGCCAAGACCTGGACAGTAATTGTATAGTTACTTCAAGCTTCAAAGTCAACTCTTCGTATTCACCCAACTCGTTAGATAGGGACCTCGCATTTCCAACTGCCTCTACTAACAATAAAAGACGTCATTCGTCGTTGTGATCAGAACATACCGCCACGTCAGACGTGGACCCTACTTGATCTTGTTATTAGATATGCCAATCATCGCGACCATTACCTCAGCTGCCATTTTTTCAACGGACTCATAATCAAAATTCAAAATCATCAATTTTTCTTGACCTCGTTGACTGTTTCTTTTTCCTCAGCCTGTAGGGGCTTCTAAATCTATATCCATCGTTATCGTCTTCATTTTGTCACTTGAGATTGGTGATGTGAAGATTGAAAAAGTTGATTCAGAAGACAACCTTGCTGACCCTTTCACGAAGGCCTTGGCATATCCTAAACATTCTAACTAAGAATATAGGATTGATACCAGCTAGTAGTCTCATGTAAATCTGTATTTAATTAGTATTTGGATAATTTGGAATTGTAAGACAGTTTTATTTTCTGATGAATAAAGATAAATGGGATTTGTAATCATTCATATAATAACTGTTATTCTATATTTGCATGTTTAATCCATGAATGATTTATCATTCTAAATATGTCCATTGTCGGTTAACAATATGGGAATATTGTTATGTAAGGCAAATGTGAGTGTTGGTTATATTCCGTGAATATATGGATTGTTCCCGCCAAACTCATATGTATTCACAAGGGATGCATATTGGATACCCCAACCTTCGAACATTTACTTTTGGATCCATGTCATGAGTAAATTGTCGAAAATGGTTTAAAAATTGTCCTTAGACTTGAGATGCAAGCAAGTTCTGTATGTGTGGATATCACTTTGTGATTATAGCCAAACGCTGTCCTGAAACATGGTAGTTATAAAAGCTATTTTTCGGAGTGTATGTGAAGCAGCATCCACAACACTTGTAGTCAATAAAGGATTTGTTCCTCCACTTGATATGTGCAGAAAGATACCATTGGGCCCTCTCCAGATTTAATCAGATAAATGAATGGCCGTTCCCAAAGGGTAATGCAAGATGATTCTTGATTACATTTGGTATATCTGAATTATTTCTATAACGAGAAACATAATGTTAAACTATATGGAATGACTTAGGATCCATATCCATGGTTTAACGGTATCTGTAATAAAGGGATGATTATAAAGCAAGAAATTTATAACCATTAATAGCTGAGATTATTATTGAAACTTTATCTCAAATATTTCTAATTTAAAAGTAATTGTGTGGGTTGCTAGACTTTGCCAATTATAAGTATAAGTGTTAAGTGCTACTCCAACTCCCAAGTGGGAGCTGTTGGGTTATGGTAGTCGGTTAGCACGAGGTACGTTAGAAATATGTGAGCCTATTGGGGGCACACACGTTAATACACTGAGAATATGTTTTATACATCACGATACAAACCAAAGGGACTTAAACCGAATTAAGACATGAACTTATTAATGTCTTAAGGCTGGAAATCGACTAGAATGATCCCATAAAGATTCCAGGTTCGGTTTGGAATATCCTAAGGGATCTAGGGGCCGGTTTTGGATAAGGAGGTGGAGAAGAGTATTGTGTTAAGCTTATGACTTGTTTCCTAAGTATATCCCAACTAGGGTTGTGGGATTATAAATACCCCTCTCCGCATACCTCATTTCATACGCATAAGCCTCCTAATACCTAATAAGAATTCGGTTATCCTCCTCTATTCCTTCACCGAAATAGCCCGGCCCTTCTCTAAGGTTGTCTTGGGTTTCGGTTCTTAAGTCCTCACCGAAATAGACCTAAAACCTTTCAAGGTTTTTAGTTGTTGTTCATCTTCTAGCTCGACATGATTAGTAAGTTTTTTGCTTTCCTGATCGAAGGTTAAAACTCCAACAAGGGTTTCGGGTTGTTTTGATTTTCGGTTCTTGGATTTTTGGTAGATTAGGGTTTTGTTTCTAACCCTAATTCGGTGAATCTGGTTTTTGGTTACAAGGTACAAGGGTTTGTTTGTAATCGTTTTCATAACACAAGGTGCTCGGTTTGTGAAGTTAAGTCTAGACAAACTGAACATATTCGGTTGACGTGATTGTGTGAGCAACTGTAGAGGCGATTTATTTTAGTTGCTTTACTTGTTTCAAGATCAATTTGCTGAGAGGTACGCTTTCTATTTACTTCTTATTTACGTGTTAATCATATGTTATTACTAAATCCATCCGCTGCGTACTCGTAGCTAAAGTGGTTAGCTAGATTGTTAAATCCCAACAGGCATTACCTGGTTTGAGTCTGTGTGGTGGTGGGTTCAAACCCCGTGGATTAGTCGGCCAAAAGGTCAGAAACCATGGTTACCCCAAAAAAAACCATCTTCTTATTTGCAAGTTTGCTTATAATCTCCATATTGTTATATTCTCTTTGTTTTGTTTAATGATGTACTAGACATGAGCTGAATAAGTTTTTAGAAGTGGCTATATAGGATGTTCCTTCTCCAATAGGATAAGGTCTTAATTTACATTAGACACAACCATTTCTATGTAACTCAATTATGGTTCATACAAGCTTGTATTGTACTAATGCATATATGAATTGTTTGTTAACAAAGTTCATTTTAAGGTTATTGTTGCGTAATATTACATGTCATGTATTGTACTATTGTATATATAAATTGTTCGCGGGACAATAGCTGAGGGCAATTTAATTTATAATTATTGTAATAGATTGGCAAAATTTTGTAATAGATTGGCATAATTTCCCTTAGAATTAGACTATGATTTAACAAGTATCATAAAGAGTTAGAATAACTAAACAACTATTTAGAAGTTGTTTTAGCTTAAACCGATCATCAAATACTAATATTTGCGTGAATACCTAGCTTGGAACATCGTGCTTATAGTTGTATGTCTGATAGAGTACTAATATTTTTTGCAACTGTGTAGGTCTTTATGGCCATAGAGTATGTAGCAATTGATTAGCCACAACCTGATTACTAGAGCGGATAACAACGATCTTGAAGAACACACACACACCACATCAGTTTATAATCGACAGAAAAGTAAAGCACAAGGTATTTCCCTAACCAAACTATTGATTAGTATTTGAAAGAATGAAGTACATAGTCTCTTCCCCCCTCACCTCCTTTTATAGAGATGAGGGGGAGGTAGTAGAATCCAACTAGGACTCTATGACGGCTGGAGGTAGTAGAATCCAACTAGGACTCTATGACGGCTAAGAATACAAAGACAACTTGGACACTATGTCGGCTAAGAATACAAAGTAAAATAGGACACTATTACGGCTAATGATAAAGACTAAATATAACAATTTCCACCTTAGGCTTTATATTAGCCTATACCAACACTCAGCAACTCCAAGCAGTGTTGTAACTTGTGTCCAGGTACCACCTTCGTCAAGGCATCCGCAGCATTGTGTTCAGTACCCACCTTCAGAACTTCAACTGTCTTTGCTTCCAAGACCTCTCTGATAAAGTGATAGCGCACATTAATGTGCTTAGTCCTTTCATGAAAAACATGATTCCGTGATAAGTGAATCGCTTCCTGATTATCACAATTAACTGCCACTCTGTTAAGCTTCACGCCTAACTCTTCCAAGAGTCCCCTTAGCCAAATAGCTTCCTTCACAGCCTTCGTAAGGGCCATATACTCCGCCTCTGTAGTTGAAAGATCCACCACGTGTTGTAACGTTGCTTTCCAGCTCACAACACATCCCTGTACCAAAAATGCGTAACCAGTGATAGACCTACCTTTATTCGGATCCTTAGTGTATTCTGAATCAATAAAACCTGTTACGTCCACATGGTTGCCACGATTTTTCCCACACACCAATCCCACGTTTGTAGTGCCCCGCAAATATTTCAAAATACACTTCACTGCTTCCCAATGATTTTTACCCGGATTCGCCAAATATCTGCTAACTATACTTACTGCATACGCTATGTCTGGCCTCGTGCACACCATCAAGTACATTAAGCTCCCAACCGCATTTGCATACGACACCTTACTCATCCTTTCAACATCACAATCCCTAACCGGGCAATCCTTCAACGACAGCTTGAAGTGCCCGCCCAATGGCATCTGAACCGATTTCCCATTGTTTATCCTAAAATTATTCAAAATCTTAGAAACGTACCCGGATTGTGACACCATCAGAATCTTGCGACTCTGATCCCTTATGATCTCCATACCAATAATTTCATTTGCTTCCTCGAGCTCCTTCATGTCGAACTCCCTTTTAAGCAAAGTCTTGGTAGACCCAATCTCATCTTTGCTTTTACAAGCAATCAGCATATCGTCTACATATAACAATAGATGGATATACTCACCTGGTGCATAACTCCTGTAATATACGCAGCTGTCGTAACTACTACGCTTGAACCCGTTGCTCAGCATATACTCATCAAACCTCCTATACCATTGCCTAGGTGACTGCGTCAAACCAGATAGGGATTTCTTTAACAAACATACCTTGTTACCTTGTTCATATCCCGGTGGCTGCCTCATGTAGATCACTTCTTTAAGATTTCCATGTAAAAATGTCGTTTTTACATCAAGCTGCTCCAGCTGATAATCTTTACACGCAGTCAATGCAAGTATAATCCGAATAGATGTGTGTCGAACTACCGGCGAAAATACTTCATTGTAATCAATACATGCCCTCTGTGTGAATCCACGAGCCACCAACCTTGCCTTGTACCTAGGCCTTTGAACACCTTCAATCCTTTCCTTTGTCTTGAACAACCATTTGCAGCTCACCAGCTTTTGCCCAGCTGGATGATCTACTAATTCCCAGGTCTTATTCTTCCTCAAAGCATCCATCTCTTCTTCCATAGCAGCTTTCCACTTAGAACTGTCTTCACAAGCAACTGCCTCTTGGTATGTCAATGGTTCATGAGTATCTTCTTCCTTTGCTGTAGCAAATGCGTAAGTAGCCATATTACTTTCATCTCGAAACCTTAAAGGTTTTGTTCTTGTCCTTGGCTCTCTATCCCGAACCAACTGATAATCTATGAGATCCGGTGTCTGATTAGTTTCTTGATCTCCTGCATCTTCTTCCTGATCTGTATGATCTTCCTTAAGCGTACGATTACTTAACCCTTGCAGTTCCACCTCAACCTGTAATTCCTCAACAGCACCTGCACCAGAATCCTTCAACGTGTCTTTGTACATGACACTTTCATTGAAGACCACGTTCCTGCTAGTGACTATTTTATGCGATTCATTATCAAGCCTATATAGTCTGTACCCCTTCACACCCTTAGGATACCCCAAAAGAACACATTTTACCGCTCTCGGCTCGAGCTTACCTTGTTTATCGTGTGGATATGCGACACAGCCGAAAATCCTCAACATCCCATAATCACTTGGATGTCCCGACCACATCTCCATAGGTGTCTTTTTCTCAATCGCTGTCGATGGTGACCTATTGATAAGATATGCGGCCGTACATGTCGCTTCCGCCCAGAAGGTCTTGGGCAACCCAGACTGAATTAATAAACAGCGTACCTTATCCATGAGAGTTCTGTTCATACGTTCTGCTACCCCATTCTGTTGCGGCGTCCCGGCAACTGTCAAATGTCTAGCAATCCCACTCTCAATGCATAGCTGCTCAAACTCCCGGTTACAGAACTCAAGACCATTATCCGTCCTCAACTTCTTAACCGTCCTCCCAGTCTGATTCTCTACTAATTGCTTCCACTCTTTGAACTTTCCAAATGCTTCGTGTTTGAACCTGAGAATATAAACCCATACCCTCCTGGAATAATCATCAATAATAGATAAGAAATACCTCTTACCTCCCAATGATTCCACCTGAGACGGACCCCATAAGTCTGAATGAACATAGTCTACCACTCCCTGAGTAGTGTGCCTTCCTACACCGAACCTGACTCGATGTGACTTTCCCAGAACACAATTCTCACAAAAATCGAGCTTACCTAGACTCTCCTTGCCAAACAGACCTTGCTTTTCCAGCACCTGTAGTCCCGCCTCACTGATATGTCCTAGTCTTTTATGCCAAACCTGTGCAAGACTGTCCTTTTCTTCAACACTAGCATTAAGCTCACCTGCCATTGCATGGCCATCCAAAGAGTATACGCAATTATCCCTTCTTGTTCCAGATAAAACAACCCTGGAACCATTAATCACCTTGACTTTGCCTGACTGCATTTTTACGGTAAATCCCTCTTTTTCAAGAGTTCCCAGCGATATCAAGTTTCTTTTCAATTCAGGAATATACCTGACATTGTTTAACACAAAACTTGACCCATCTCTCAGTTGTAACCTCACCTTGCCAATACCTCTGATTTTACACTCTCTGTTGTCACCCAACTGTACACTGCCCCCATCGCGTTCTAGAAAATCAAAAAGTATATCTAACCTGGGTGTCATGTGGTATGAACATCCTGAATCCATGATCAAGTCTAGCAGAGCCTGAGCCTGTGTGCTCATCACCATCATCACCTCAGAATCGTCATAAGTCGAACCACTAGAGCTTGGTTGCTCATCTTTCTTGGCATAACCTGTTGACTTCTTGCGATTATTCTTCGTTTCTCTTCAAGTGTTCCTCAATTGGCAAATATAGCACTTGAGTCTTCCACCTCGAGATTCGATTTGACTTTCCCCTTGACTGACGGTGAATCCCTTACGATCTGTTCTTCCTCTCACATATAACCTTCACCATCATCCCCTCGCCTTAGACCTTTCTTTGATTTCCTTTGATTTTAGTGTTGGCCATCACATCCTCCAAAGTAAAGCTTTCCCGTCCATAAAGCAAGGTATCCACAAAGTGTTCATATGATGCTTGGGTAAATAAGTGAGTAATAATAAAGAAGATCTTAATCCCCGGATTTTTACCGCAATATTTGTAAATCAAGAACTCAGATTTTGTTGAAAATCATCTATATGCTCGCGAATTCTTTCGTCACAGCCGGCATGTAGAATGTTATACACATTTCTTAGGTACAACTTGTTGGCAAGGACTTTGTCATGTACAATAGTATCGAGCTTGGTCTTAACCCCCGCTGTAGTAGTTAACCCGGTAACCTCTCTCAGATAACCTTGTTACCTAAACATAAATCACGGGCACTCGTGAGTCTTTCTTTGTTTAGCTCAGCTTTCGCTTCAGCTTCCATATCCGCGGGGTTTAAAACCTCCAGAGCTGCAATCCATCCTTGTTGGATTAATAAAGCACGCATCTTGATCCTCTTTAAACCGAAAATACCAGTTCAATGAATTTTTCGATGTCAAACTTGGCTACCGGCATTCTTTAATCCCTTTATTATTTGCTTAACCTTGTGAAAAACCTCACAATCACAAACTAAAAACAATGTCTCTTGTGCAAAATACCCTTCAAAGTAATAATCTTCTTTTTATTACAAATCATAAATAAAACTTGTTCTTTACTACCAAGTTTTTAAACCAATTAAATAAAAAGTAAGTATATTGTAATTCACGTTGGTTGTTATCGTAAAAAATGAACAAACTATCCTTTTTAGGTCAAATATTCACGTGACTTCTTTTCCTTTTTTCTCTCAACTCACAAAGAACCCCAAAAAAAAAAACACAGAACTGGTTCGTCTCCAAAACAGAACTTTTGAAGCTTTATTCCTTTGTCGATGCACCTGCTGCTCCTTGTCGTTCAAGATCCGAACAACTAGAACCATTTTTGGAGTCGGCCATAAAAAACAACTTCAATCGATCGATCCTGTAACAGCGACACTCGCGAACGAGCTCTTGTTACCTTGTAGGATTGATAGCTAAAACCCTGGTTACTAGATGCGGGACCTCGATCACGAAGAACACACAACACAACAGTCGACAGAAAAGAGAGAGAAGAACAGAGCAAGCACACACAAGGTATATCCCTAATCGATGAATTGATTAAGTATTGAAAGAAATGAACGTACATTAACTCAACCCCCTCATATCTATTCTATAGAGACTGAGGCGGGTAAAAGAAACCGATTCTAACAAGGACACAAGTCCTAGTCGGCTATGAATACAATAAGGAAAAACCGATGTAGACACACTTGGGAACTCAAGCAAACACAAACCGTCCCTTATTCTAATCCTCTCGACTAATAAAACTCGACTTAACATTAATACCCCTTAGACATCTAAATAGGTAATATTGAGACTAAACTCGTATACAACAAATATATGAAGGTCGAGTGGACACAACTCAATCTCTTATCCATTACTTTTTGATAAAACTATAACTACATTTAGTCGAGTTCTATTCTTTGTATATTACAAAAAAAACACAACTAAAAGGGAAAAATCAGTTTTATTAAATTTAAAATAAATTTACATTTGAACAAAATAAGCAAAATAGCATCGTGCGTGTTACGGACATTATAAACTAGTCGCCTATTACATAAAATAGTGAATGGGGACATTCAAAATCATTTCCAAAATATTAAGCCCTTCATTCAAGTTTTCGCTCCTACTCTTTGTCTATGTTTGACATTTAACATTGCAAAGTACAAGTACTTAAAGCTTCATACAACATGTGATCGTGTTATACAATCTTGGTATATTATCTGTAATCATTTCTTCTCTTTAACCTATGTTATTATGGGAGAAAAATGTCTCTATGTTTTCACCACTAAAACAATAAATCAAATACCCCAAGTTCTCTATATAATCGAATAGGATGCGGTCTCTAAGAATAGGTTGATGCAACCCTTAAGGCTCCTTTTTCTTTTTTAGGAATTGACGATTAGGTGGTAGCATGTAATCGGATACAGTCTTGTGAACGTGGGATAATGACGTAGGTCGAAGGCTTGGCTATCCAAATAGATAGATGATAAACTCTTTTCCATAGGTGGGGAGGACTGACGCTTCTCAATAGGTTTAGGTGGCGAATTACCCATATAATCTCATGTCTTTTTATTCAAAGTCCCCAAGAAAGTTCTTCAAAGATTGGAAAACATTCGTTGTCACTTCTTCCATGGGATAGAAAATAATGAGAGGTAGCCGATATGGGTGAAATGGAGTAAAGTTTTGGCGTCTATAGAAAAAGGAGGATTAGGCGTGTCGGGTTTCTTTGCTCTTAATAGAGCCATACTGTTTAAGTAGGTATGGCGTTTTAGTACTCAAAATGCATCGCTACGGGCGAAGTTCATAAAAGGAATTCATGGAAATGACGGTAAACTCGGTTCGATTGCTACACATCATCATCCTTCCATTTGGTTAGATATAGTTCGTGAAGCCGAATCATTAAAGCATCAAGGAATTGATCTGAGCGGTTTCATTCGGAAAAAAATGGGCAAAGGTAATGATACTTTGCTTTGGGAGGATGTTTGGAAGGGAGAGGTCGCCTTTAAATTGGTTTACCCCAGAATATATGCGTTGGATTCATCGTCTTTTTTAGCTATACATTTTTTGTTTGCGTAGATTAGCAATCTATTCTTGGATATCTATTGTTTTAGTCATATTAATTTCTCATGGAGAATAGGAATTTTTATTGTATCAGAAGAAACAGTAAATTATACCAAGTATCCAGCTAGAGAGTTTCTTACCCATGACATTCTTAAGTTACTTAGTTACACCACACGTGTCATGGCCTTATGTGTTATGACCATAATCACCATGACTAAAACATAAACTGATAAAACCTAACACCAAACAACATACCATTAGCACATTCATTGTCATTTCGAGGATGCAAAGCCGCTTTATATGTCAGCTAAGGGATCAAGAAGATCAATTAAGCTAAATTGTCATTTCATGGTGGCTTATTTGGACTTTTCGCAACACAAAAACAATAAAGCAGATTAGTTAGGGCTGGGTGCAAATAAGGTAGATTAGTTACTCGTACTTGTTTCCGAAGGTGGCGTGAAGACGAATAATGGATTGTTCTTCTTGTGGAGTGAAATTTCCGCGCTTGAGGTCAGGTCTTAGGTAATTTATCCATCTCAGACGACAGCTTTTTCCACATCTTAGCAAACCTGTGAAACATCCAAAATTAATCTATTACAGCCTAACAACATTTTATAAATTGACAACTTTTTGAAAGATACATTGAACCAACATTTTGTTTATCAATATTATTAACTTGTTATACTAGAACAGAATATAGACTTGAAGGGAAGATGATAAATACCAGCTTGTTTAGGGAGGGAACGCCAGTTAGGATGGCCGTGTTTCTGAATGAAAGTAACAAGTTTAACGTCTTCAGCGGGACTCCATGGTCCTCTCTTCACCATACTCTTGTCGCATGTTTACTAGTTTAGTTAGTATAGCTCGTGTTATTTTTGGGCCTATCAAAATTTGTTATTGAAAATTTGAAACTACGGGAAGTCATCATCGTTGATTCGTTTCCAACACAAAAACAATAAAGTAGCTAGCAATACAGATCAACCCAGCTCTAGTAGTTAACTAAGTAAGACATTAACATAACAAAGAACATACACGGAAGCTTCATACTAGTTCTCACATGTATAATGTGCTTACATTTTTGTATATGATGTACCCAAACTCATTTTGATTCTAACATGTCTTGTTGAAGAATCAACCGACGTGATTGGAATTTAATCTTAGCAGTTATTTTACTGAATTATTTCACACAACCATATCCACTATAACATAAAATGGTGGATGCAACATTCAAAAGCATAGCAATTATTTTACTGAATTATTTCACACAACCATATCCACTATAACATAAAATGGTGAATGCAACATTCAAAAGCATTTCCAAAAATATTAAGCCTTCATAGCAAGTTCTCACCGTTGTTCTTTGTTTATGTTTATGTTTGACATGTATGATGTGTATACAATTTGGTATATTATCTAGGATCATTTCGTCTCTTTAACCTATGTGGGATAGAAAATTATTTTGATTTTCATCACAAAATAACTACTAGTAAGTTACCTAGACTTGCTCTTTACTTATGATCATGCCCGTTATGCGTGACGACTTTGAATCTCTGACATAAACTATCGTCTTTTTTAACTATACATTTTTTGTTTGCGTAAATTAGCAAATCTAGTCTGGATATCTATGTTTTTAGTCAAATAATTTCTCATGGAGAATAGGAATTTTTATCGTATCAGAAGAAACAGTAAATTCTACTAGGTATCCAGCTAGAGAGTTTCTTACCCATGACATTCTTAAGTTACTTAGTTACACCACACGTGTCATGGCCTTATGTGTTATGACCATAATCACCATGACTAAACCATAAACTGATAAAACCTAACACCAAACAACATACCATTAGCACATTCATTGTCATTTCGAGGATGCAAAGCCCCTTTATATGTCAGCTAAGAAGATCAATAAAGCTAACTTGTATAGTTGATTAGATTTGAGGGAGCGCTAAATAAATAGCTTTCAGAACAACTAACAGGTCGATGAGTCATGTCACTCGATGATATGCTTTGATAAACAATATGATAATGGCTGTGTCATGAGAGTAGGAGATCGGAAAACAAACATAGGTGAAACTTTGTTCGAAGATCAACGGATGATATTTTAAATGCATTTCCAAAAATATTAAGACTTCATATCAAGTTTCCTTACAAGAATGTTTTGTCCGTTTGCCTCAACTGCGAAACAAGCATATAAGAAAGCTTCATACTAATTCTAACACAATTAATGTGCATACACTTTGGTATATAATGTTGAATCATTTCTTCTTTTTAACCTATGTGGGATAGAAGGTTCTCTATGTTTTCACCCAAAAAAACAATAATCAATACCAAATATGTGCTCATTAATCGTTTATCTTTTGGATCTACTCCCATAATTGATACCAAGTTCCGGTATAATTTTAAAATGAGGACGCAATTAGATACGAAGATCCCCTGCGGAGAACTATATCGCCCACACCACAAATTCATTGTTCCAAGCACTACTGAAACGATTATTTATTTAAGTGGCCGGGAGACCAGCGAAGAGACACATAACATTAGCACATCCATTGTCATTTCGAGGATGCAAAGCCGCTTTATATGTCAGCTAAGGGATCAAGAAGATCACTAAAGCTAACTTGTATAGTTAATTAGATACGAGGAGATTAGTTTTGTGTGTCCTAAATACGTAGCTTTCAGAACAGGCCCATCGCTCATTTCACTCAATGATACGCTTCCATGCCTTGTCAAGATTGTTGAGATAGAACAAATTATGTTCTCTCTTTGATGAACAATGCAAGATTTGGCTACTAAACCTCTATGTTCGACTGACATAGTTAAAAATCTTAAAAGTTCCATGACAATACACTACATGGTAACGAGTATTTCATGAGAGTAGAGAACGGGAGAGAAAGACATGTAAGACATACTAAGGGGTGTGACTGCAATCTAGTCTTAGCCAAGATAACAAAGCATAGGTGAGATTGGATATTCCCTTAATTGAATTAAAAATATTAAGATTTTATATCAAGTTTCAGGGTGTATGCATCTGGTATGTTTGACATTAAACATAGAGAAGAACATACCCCGAAGATACTCATTCTAACACGGTTGTTGTGCCTATACTTTGGTATATAGTGTAGAATCATTTCTTCTCTTTTAACCTATGTGTGATAGAAAGTTCTTTTGGTTTTCACTACAAAAACAGTAATAAGGTATTAGACACACTCTTTACTCGAAATTTAGTACAATTTTAATCAATACTGGATATGTGTTCAGCAAATCGTTATATATAGGTTGTCAATCTTCTGAGTCCAGTATAATTATTAAGTAACGATGTCACCCACTCCAAAAACAATATCATAACGCCTATGAAATCCCCTTTTGTGATCTTTTTGATTACAAATATCCAGTAGTACACCACATCTGTTAGAATTTTCATTTTTGATTTAGCATGTATACACAAGATAACCAAAGGCATGTCATCTAAGCGTGAGTGTTTCATACTTTCATGTAAACTATTGAAAAGAAAGTCTCAAAATAAGTCAGAAAATATGAGCTTATCTAAAATAAGGTGAAATCATATGCTCATAAGCCCACAAATAATCTTAAACAAACACCCCCCTTAATTGTGTTTCTAATATTTTATTTTACAAATATGTTTTTTATTGTTAAGAGTTGGGTGCGAAATGGTTACGGAAATACCGTCAATTAAAGATGGTACTCGCTCTTTTCGGATAACTTGAACAAGGGAACCTCGTATGTTTACTAGTTTAGTTAGTATAGCTCGTGTTATTTTTGGGCCTATCAAAATTTGTTATTGAAAATTTGAAACTATGGGAAGTCATCATCGTTGATTCGTTTCCAACACAAAAACAATAAAGTAGCTAGCAATACAGATCAACCCAGCTCTAGTAGTACTGCTCTTTCTACACGGACTAACTGAGGTTTGAAAACTTAATGAATACAGATCAACCCAGCTCTAGTAGTACTGCTCTTCAAGTGCAGGTTTAGCCTCAATGGAGAGAGAAATTCTCTTCCCATCCTACCTCTACCCTAAACCCACAACAGAAGACAACCATGGCGACAACAACGACGATGGATGGCAGATTGCAAACCAGAGACAGAACACGAAGGTGTATGGAACTCAACACATCATCACTTCCTACTTCTTCACTGAATTTCCACCGGGACTGAGCGAGACGGCTCTGTGGAAGACCTTCGCTAAATATGGAAGGATAACCGATGTCTACATGGCAAAAAACCCAACTATCAATGGGAAAGCTTTCGGGTTTGCTAGATTCATCAATGTTCAAAACCTAAAATCTTTCGAAACAACTCTTAACTCTATCGTTATCGGCACACACCATTTAAAAGTGAACATTGCTCGGTTCCAACGTGGTAAGACCAACAATCATGTTGACACCAACCCTGCCCGTCAACCTACCACAACTCCTTTGCACCTTCAACAACCTACCAACACTCACAAACACAAAACTTATGATAGTGTTCGAATAGGTAATGCCCAACCAGAAATCCCACCCACACCTATTATTATCCATTCTTGCCCAGATTTAATCACATCCACCCACTCGCTAATTGATGAATTGTTTGAATAGGTAATGACGTAGGAGATTCTAAGGATATTAGTTCTCCACAAAGTTCTAAATCCGATAATATTCAAAATGAAAATTTTACAGGATTGATACTGGAAAATTCAAATATTCAGGTTGAAGGCGAAATTCAAATCTCCCCCCAAAGTGGAAGCTGTAATATGGATACTTTCATGTACTTTGTCCCAGACACCCATATTGAGGAAAGGTCACCTTGCACACAAGGTATCTTGGACAAACATGTTCCTGACTCTCTTGAAAATAGAGATTTCATACCTAGGGTTGACCTTTCCACCCAAAGCCCACTTTCTCTTATGCCTGTCACATTTAAAACAACCACGTCCAACAAAATTCCAAGACATAACAAAACCCAAAAGCCCAACTCTCATCACTCCCCAACACATAGCCCACTACAAAACCAAAACCCGCTTCATTTCTCTGCAAAACACGGCACCTCCAAAAAGAACAATAAAATTGTGTCGCTTAAACTCATTCATCCTTTTATAGGCATAAACATTCGAAGTGGCAAGAGAAAAAACAACACCAGTGATGCAGTCACCAAACCCACATCCTCACTTGACACATCGATCTCTGACAATGAATCAAACATCCAACGTTGTAACAATTGGCAATCATGAAGTGTTAAAAACTATTGAAGTCGGCTCTCTCCTTGGATTCAATATGGTTGGGAAAGAAGATATGGTTAGACAAACCATTGGTGATAACATTGTGCAATCATGAATTTCTCTCCATAAACGTTGATGGTGCAAGTTCTTCGCAGATATATGAAAATGGTCGAGGTACAAATCTCATGTGGTTCTTGTTTCATAAATGGTGGAGGCGAGTTATCTATCTATAATCCCTAATCTGCTTTATGGAGTTTCTCGGTTTTATTCTCCATCTATGGCTTTAGGCTTAAAGTTGTGTCTCTCGATGCTTCTTGATTTTGTGGGTATAATCTCGTGGTCGTTGTGTTTCAAGTCCGTTGTGTAATTCACACTTTGATTTGTCTTTGTTTTCTTATGTCTCTCTTGGATGGTTATAGGTATAGGCTTTTAATTTAGTTTTGGTTTAGATAGCTTGTTACAAGGTATGGGATGTTGCTTTGTATTTACTCTAGCTCCTTGCTAGTTAGTCTTTTCTAATGAAAATGCCGTTCAAAAAAAAGCTAGCAATACCCTTGACTCGTGTTATAACCAATACAAAATATTTAAAACATAGAGAGAATTACATAAATCGTCCCTGGGGTTTAACGGATTTGGTCCTTGTGCTTTTTTTCATCATGTCATGTCCTTATGGTTTTGACACATTACGAGTTTGGTCCCTTCACCAACATTTTCGTTAGATTGACCGTTAACTTGAAGGGTATTTTCGTCTTTTCATATTATTATTATTTGAGTACGTTTCAAAAATCGTCCATGTGGTTTTGTCAAATGGTAAACTTCGTTCTCGTGGTTTGAAAATTTCTGATTATTATTATTATTATTATTATTATTATTATAATTATTATTATTAACTCTTTATTTTATTATTTGAGTATGTTGTAATTATTAACTTTTTATTTTTAGTTTCTTGTTTTTATTACCATTTTTTATTTTTTTTTTCTTAATTTTCAATTTTTTCAGTTTCGGTTTTTTTGATTAAACTGGTTTGATTTCGATTTTTTTTTTCTAGGGGTGTGCACGGTTCGGGTTGGGTCGGTTTTTGGCTAAAACCGAAACCAAACCGAAATATTCGGTTTTTATAAAACCAAAACCGCTCGGTTTTTGGCGGTTCGGTTTTTCGATTCATTCGGTTTCGAACCGTTTATATTTGGTTGTGGCTAATTTATATTAATAAACTTGTTTCACGTAGAAAATTGGTTATTTTTAAATTTTTTTTTTCAATATAAGTCTAATAATGTTTATTCAAATTTATACAATTATACACATATAAATGAGACACACACATGCAAGTGAAAATACATTGTATGATCATCGTCATATAGGTAACGATATATTATCAAGTAAACACACGTACATGACAAACACATATATAAACATTAAGATATATAAATGTATTATGATTTCACCAACAAAATAAATATGAATTTTAAAATTGGATTTCACCTACAAAACTATGGGAAATGTTGGTCAAGGGACTAAACCCGTAATGGGTCAAAACTATAAGGACATGACCCGATGAAAAAAAAACACAGGCACGAAATGTTTTAGACCCGGCAAACCACAAGGACGATTTATGTAATTCTCTCTAAAACATAATAGTATACACAAGTTTTTGAGACCGGGCGCATTTAAACATATTCGAGGTTTTTTTAGACAAGTTAACACTACGGGGCAAATTTTCATCGGTGTCCCGTGACATTGCAGGACCCCCTAAATCCGTCACTGGCCAATTTGTGTTCACTATAAGTCGTTTATCTTCTAAATCTATGATTTTTGTTCATTATAAATCGGTTTATTTCTAAATCTACTTGGATAACGAACAAGTTTCGAGAATCAGCCGATAAACATACGTGAGGTCATATATTCCGTTATTTGATACATTCGTTACTTGCGTAAACACCTAGCAACGGTGAATGCAACATTTAAATTCATTTCCAAAAAACATTACGACTTCATTCACCGTTTAAATTCATTTCCAAAAATATTAAGAGACTTCATGTCAAATATGAATATGTTTGTAATCACGTTTAATCATGTTTGATGATGATTACAAATGTATCAACAAACTTGCAACGAAGATTCATTTTGATTCTAACACAAGTGTTGTGCATATGTGGGATAAGAAGTTCTTTTGGTATCCGCTACAAAAACAACAATAAGGTGCCTAGATTAGTACTATTCTAATCAATACCAAATATGTGTACCAACGAATCAAAATGTCTAGTTTAAGAATAAAGATGCATGTATTTATGCCCGCGTCATGAGTCACAACTTTAAATCTCTGTGGTGATCTATTTGAACTATACATGTTTTGTTTGTACAACGTATAAATATAGTCTTGGACAATTTATGGTTCTAGACAATTAATATTTCACATTATGGAAAATAACAAGTTACACTACACGGGTTTTTATTGGCATGAATTACACACAATTTTGCTTAAATATATGACTCCGGCCTTAATTAGAAACACTAACGCAATGCAGAATATGTCTCGCTTAAAATAATTACAATTATAGAAGGACGGTTAACGATACCCGTTACATACATAATTTACATAAAAGTTTCCAAACAAAAAAACATTAATAAATAAAATTTCCAAAGACAGAGGTTAGGACACTGGACACCATATAACATTTCCGCTAACATATTTCATGAGAGTAGAGAGCATTAAGAGTAAGATAGTAAAATATTGTTTAAGAATCAACCCATGTGATTGCAATTTAATCTTAGCAAAGAAAAAAACTTTTGGTAAAATCAAATGTTCCGGTACTTGATCTCAGGGACGGAGTCATGGGGAGTCCCGCGGGTGCCCGGAACACCTATTGATTTTTTCGATGTAGTGTTAATTTAAAAAAAAACGATTTTTACCATATGTATCATAAATGCTCCCGGTCAATCGAAATGTGTTTCTAGTCTTATAGTTTTAATAAAATCTTCGTTTTAATTCACTTGTTAACTCTATTATATTACAGTTTAAAAAAATTGTGCACCCTGTCATAATTGGTCCTGGCTCCGTCCCTGCTTGATCCGTTCATTATTTGCTTGGTCCACGGTAGCACTTAGCAAATATTTTGCTGAATTGTTTCACACAATCATATCCGCCATAACATAAAATGATGAATGCATTCAAAAGCATTTTCAAAAATATTAAGCCTTCATATCAAGTTGTCGTTGATGTTCTCTCTTTATGTTTGACGTTAACATAGCAAAGAACATACACGAAAGCTTCATACTAATTCTCATGGTTGTCAGGATCCCGAGTCTGATGTTATGATCTTATAATTTTAAGATAATGTAAAGCAAAAAACAATTCGGCTCTAAATTAGATCCTTTGTAACCTTAAGATCTTATAAGATCTCGATCTTGAACATAGGATCTTAAGATCTAAACCGATCCGATCTTACTTTTCTCGAACTACAAACTAAAAAAGCTACAAATTCACAGATTGTGTTTTGTAGAATTAAAAAAACATGTTTTATCTCTCATAATCTTTAAGACAACAATTATGCGAAACATTTATATAATTTTTGTTTATAATATATATAATAATATGTAGATTTGTATAATATTACAAATACTATTACAAAATGACATATAGTAGGATCTTAAGATCTCAAATCCGATCTTACGATCTCCATTTTGAAAGATGAAATGGATTATAAGTAGAATCCTGATCTTGAAAACTTTGTTAATTCTAGCATATATGATGTGTATACAGTTTGGTATATTATGTAGAATCATTTCTTCTCTTTAACCTATGTGTGATAGAATGTTTCTCTTGGTTTTCATCATTATATATACATTTTTATCTTCGGAATTTGCTCTGATGATGGATACTAAATTTCATTATAATTATTAAGTGACGATGCAATGTCTAAACGACTATTCCATTTAAGTGGGAATCAGCAAAGAGAAACATACGTGAGACATTGTTCCAAAGTTGACCGAAGCGTTTACAATTTAATTAAGCAAGAAAAAATTTCAGCTTATGTAAAACAAACCAAAATTATATAAGCTCATAAGCCAACAAATAAGCTTAAACAAGCACCTCTTAATTGTGTTTCTAACGAGGATGTAACTCGCGCTCTGCTGTGGAGCACGAGGAACTAACGTTGTAACTAACCTAACCCCAACGGCTATTTTTGTAAATTTCTAAAAAATATAAAATTAAGTTAACGGTCATTACTAACGTTCGTTAAATAACGACGATCCCTAGGACTATTTTCGTAAATTGTTAAAAAAATTAAACTAACGGTCGTTACTTAACAGCCGTTAGTGGGGGGATGGGGTATTTTGTAAAAAATATAGAGTGAGGGTAGTTTTCGTAATTTGACACATAATGCGATGGGCTATTTCGTAAATACCGGTGGGTTGCGGGTGATTTTCGGGTCGGGCGGGTGGGTTCATAAATGGGCGGTTTGTGTGTGTGGGTGTTTTTCGGGAGTCGGAGCGGGTGGTTTCGGGTCAGGCAACGGTGTTTTGCGGGTGGGTATCCCGCTTTATTGTATCGTTTAAATATATTTGATTCTACAATATTATTATATTTCTGTCGAGAGTGTGTAGAGTTACAGGGTCGTGTCGATTCCGAGGGCTTGTGCCTTGATTGAAAAAATGCCATCTAAAAACGAAATTTTGAAACAAAAAAACCAACCTGATAAAGTGTACAATGCTTGTTTCAAAATAAAGCAATACGTAGGATTCCTCCGTTTATATATAATTGTCCCCCGACAATAACACACGTTTAAAGAAACTTAATCAATTACTGCAATTCTCTCTTTATTTTTGCAAAATGGACAGTTTTACCCTTATAGAATTATCTTAAAGCTATTGTAATAAATATTGTATATCTAGTATCACGTATGTGCAATATGGGTAAACTTGTCACTTACTCACAATATATTTGGAAGGTGACAAGAATTTTGAGACAACTCAAAATGAAAAAGAAGGACTATTAATTTGGGAGGAAGCGTATAAGTTTTTTCTAATCATAACTGCGACTAATATGTGTAAACAATAATACATCAATGAAGAAAAAACTACCACATCCACATTGCTTGATGATGTAAAGTTCTACTTGCTTATAACCATATAAGTACATGAATGAGTAATAGACCACATCCAATGGGCCTTATACAAAGTTACCGTTAGTGTTTTCATTTTGGAGTGGCATTTATCACAGAACGAAGGCATGTAAACTAATCGTGAATGTTTCATTACTTCATTTACCCTATTGAAAATGAATATTAGAGTCTCAAATAATAAGTTAAAAAATTTTAGCTTTTGTAAAATAAGGTGAAAATCTTATCCTCATAAGGCCACAAATAATCTTAAACAAACACCCCCTTAGTTGTGCTTCTAATAATTGATTTGACACATATGTTATTATTGTTAAGAGCTTGGTCCCAAATGGTTACGGATAGAGGTGGAAAAATAGGTGAGTCGGGTCGAGTTTGGCTCACGGGTCTAGATGGGTGTGGGTCTAGAATGGGTCTGGGTCAAAATAGGTCTTTTAGAATCATTAGTCTACATGGGTTTGGGTCAAGTCTAGATTGGCTGGGTCTGGGCCGAGATAAGTTTTGATGACTTTAATTTTTTTTGTAGAAGCCATAAATGCTCTATGTACTAACCGAAGTGATTCATTATCCGCTTTTATACGTTTTCGTCCGTTTCCAACGTTTTCGTCCGTTTTCGTACGTTTTTTAACGCTTTGAAACGTTTTCGACATTTTTGAACGTTTTGGTCGGTTTTTGTACGTTTTCATACGGTTTGAACGGTTTTGAACGTTTTCATCCGTTTTCGTACATTTTTGAAAGTTATCCTAAGTTTTCGTCCGTTTCGGTTCCTTTTTTTTTTTTTTTTTTTTTTGTTTTTTCGTTTTCGTACGTTTCCATACATCTTGATCTGTTTTTCACCGTTTTCTTACGTTTTGTCTGTTTTCATACGTTCTCATCCGTTTTAATATTCAAACATTTTCATATGTTTTCTTACGTTCTAATATGTTTTCGTCCGTTTTTGTACGTCGAGATATTTTCTTACGTTCTAAAAGTGTTTTAAAAGTGAAATGAAGTGTTGCCAAAGCTATACGCATACTATCAGCCCGTTGTAATCCCTGAGTTAGCGCAAACTTATTGACTAGATCTTGTGACTCTCAGATCAGCATCTTGTAATCCTTGTGTTATTTATTCTTTATCATGAACATATCTTCTAAATAGAACCTGCAAAATTTGTACAAAATAAACTTGTGAGTTAACATATTCCATATAAATTTGCTAAACAATCAGGATGTGTATCATTTTTTTAATAAACATATAAAAAGCACCTGTTGCGTTGTTGGTATAACTACAAAAATGAATTATCAAAGCCTTTTTCGAAAATCATGTTTATTTCAAAATTTTCAAAGTTTCCATGATAGGATTTAATTTTTTTCAAATACCATAATAGAACTATAGGAAAAAAAACATTAATTAGTCTATAACATAACATTAACAGATAAAAGTATCAAAATCATGACAAATCGAATTTATTTGAACACACAAATAAATTAATCACTAACCTTGTAAATGGATGATTTTGATGCTAACATCAATTGATTTCCTGTTAAATCATATTCTTTGGTCGATATAGGTAGATGCGGTTGATTTTCAATTTGATTAGGGTTTTTGGGTTCATAATAATTGGGGGGTTTTTGAAAGTGATGATACTGAATCATTATAATTCGATGCGAATGTTGTTTAGATGATCTAATAGTTGCAGAAATCACACTTCGATTGGGGCTGAGAAATTGAATCATATTTTTTTTTGTAGAATTTGTTTTTCATATTTGTTTGGTTTTGTTTGTAAATGTAAAAGAATGACAAATTAAATGCTGAGAGAATGATAGCCTTTGATTATTTAGCTGGGACACGTGTCAAATTTTTAGATTTTTGGCTTCAAGATCATTTCTAAAAAATCCTATTTTATATAATAGGTAGATAATAGGTAGATTTTTAATAAGAATTTACATAACGGTTAGCAAAGAAAAAAAATATAGGTGAGATCACATGTTTCGTTACTTGATACATTCATTACTTGATACATGTTTCGTTTCTTTCACGGTATGTTGAATAAGAAACGAAAGAAGCAAAATATCCGGGGTATTATGATCGATGGGATTTGGATTGATAATCCGATCAGGATGAAGGATAAGTTTTTTTAACACTTTAGTAGTAGATTTGACAAACCCAATGCTAGGCGAGCGCATATTGAGATGAGATATCCGAAAAATATTACTTGTGATCAACAGGCTGATTTGGAGAGGGATGTGTCTAACGAGGAGATTAAGAGGGCGGTTTGGGATTGTGGGACTAACAAATCTCCTGGTCCGGATGGTTTTTCATTTGGATTTTATCGTCGATTCTGGTATCTTATTGAAAATGATGTGTACGATGTTGTCAAGTATTTCTTGACATACGGAGTTATTCCTTAAAGGATGTAATTCTTCTTTTATCGCTTTGATTCCAAAAAGTCCGGGTGCTAACACGGTAAAAGATTTTAGACCTATTAGTCTTATTGGTAGTGTGTATAAAATCATTGCTAAAATCTTGGCAAACCGTCTTGTTGGTGTTTTGGGTGATATTGTTAATGAGGTTCAATCTGCTTTTATTGCGGATAGGCAGATTTTAGATGGACCGTTCATTCTTAATGAAGTATTACAATGGTGCAAGAAGAAAAAAAAAACAATCTTTAATTTTTAAGGTTGATTTTGAGAAAGCTTATGATTCGGTTCGGTGGGATTTTTTGGATGATATTCTAAAGAAATTTGGATTTGGTGAAAAGTGGTGTAAGTGGATTCAAAGTTGCCTTCGTTCTTCGAGAGGTTCGATCATAATCAATGGAAGTCCAATGAAGGAGTTTCAATTCTTCAAAGGTCTCAAATAAGGTGATCCGTTATCCCCTTTTTTATTCATTTTAATTATGGAAAGTTTACATTTATTTTTCCAAACAGGTAGTGGACGCCGGGAATGTTTGTTGTGGTATTAAGCTTAAGCTCTCTGAAATATTTCTCAACATGTTCTACGCGGATGATGTGGTTTTTTATGAGACATTGGTGGTTCGTCGTTTTTTACTTTGTGGATAATAATATTTACTACTTTAGTTATTGTTCTCAAATGTTTTTATCGGGCTTCTTGTCTTCGGATTAATTGGGGGTAAGAGTAAAAATTATTGGGTTATTCATGTGTGGTTAGCGACAAGGTAAGTTTAAAAGTGCTCTTTGCAAACGAAATTAGATGTTCTTATTCTCAAAACCCGTCTTGTACCTTGGATCGAAAAGTTGGAGGATCTTATTTCTCGGGTTCAAGCCTTGGACCGAGTGGTTTTGTAGATCGGTGGGGAAAAGTTAGACTTTCTTAATGAAGATGAAGCTGCTATTTCTATAATTGGTGGAAGGTTTAACGTTGCTCTAGTCGGTTTTTGGATCGATGCCAAATTTTCTCATATGTCTATTTTAGAATCCCTTAAGCGTACTGTGTCGTTAGAATCAACTCGTACCATTTTTAAGGGAAAAGATCTTAATAGCAAAAATGCTTCATGGGTAAATTAGAAAAAAGTGTTGGCTCCTAAAGAAAAAGAGGGCCTTGGTGTTTCAAGTTTATACGCTTTGAATAGAGGTAATGTTCAGATGGTTGTGGAGGTTTTATACGCAAAATACATCATTATGGGTTGCGGTGAGATTTTAAAGGGGGGGGGGGATTCATGAGAAGTTGGTAAAGTGGGCGGTTACGCGAAATATGGTGCGAAAAGTTCTTGTTGGTTGTTTTATTGTGAATGAACACTCACAATACTTTAAAAAAAATATGGTATCAAAATTACTCAGATTTTTTAGTATGTTTATATGGGAAACGGTGATAAAAACTGCTTTCTGGGAGGATCGTTGGATTTGAAAGGTTCGGCGCTCTTAAATAGGTATCCGCGTTATTCACCTTGAGACCTGCAAAATCTATTCAGGTTTGTAATGATATACTTGCGCAGCCCGGTTTGGGGGATTCGTTTCGTAGAACTTCGAGGGGTGGAGTAGAGCAGGCTCAATTTGATGAGCTATCAGCTTTATTACAGAACGTTACTGTATCTACTATATCTGATAGATGGAACTGGGCTTTGGAGAGTTCAGGTGATTTTTCGGTTGCGTCGGTTAGAAAGGCTATTGATGACAAATTGCTTCCGGAGGTGGATTCTAAAACTCGATGGATAAAATATGTGCCCATTAAGGTGAACGTGCATGCTTGGAAGGTGAAGACGGACTCACTTGCCAACGAGGTTTAATATTTCTCGTCGAGGTATTGATATAGAATCTATTACGTGTGCTATTTGTGATAATGGGGTGGAGACGTCTAGCCACTTGTTCTTTTCATGTTGTATGGTTAGACAAATTGGTTGCATAATCGTGCATTGGTGGGATATTCCTTATGTTGAGGTCGATTCTCATGAAGAATGGATTTCTTGGCTTGTAAACTTGCAGATTTCTTCAAAACACAAGTTGATGATTGAAGGGCGGTTATATAACGTCATTGTGGTGGCATTTATGGTCGTTTAGGAATAAGCTCATGTTTGATGTTAAAACTCCTCCGAATGCACTGTTTTTTTAAGATGTAGTTTCCATGTCTTTTCATTGGTGTCGGTAAAGATGTAACGCGTCGTTCAGTTGGAACGATTAGCTCAAAAACTCAAACCTGATTACTTTGTAATTGCTAGCTTCTTGCTAGTTTTGTTTTAATAAAATCGCCGTTAAAAAAAACAGTAAATGCAACATTTAAATGCATTTGCAAATTGCAACTAACGTAGAAACAAATCCATAGGAAAGCTTCATATTACACAACGAGTTGAGATTTAACCCGCGCGTTGCGGCGGGGGGCGAATAAAAGAAACTTGAGGGGCCTTTTTAAAAAAAAAAAATTATGTTAAAAAGTCGTAAACAATTAAAAGTTGAGGGTCCGTTTTGTAATTTTTTTTTTACTTATTTGGGTAAATTTTTTTTTTTTTTTTTTGAACAGCGGATTTTATTAAGAAACTAGCAAGAAGCTAGAATTACAGAGAAATCAAAGAAGGGTTTTTAAGCCAATCATCCCAACTGAACGATGCTTTACATCTAGACTTACACCAATAAAAAGATATGGAAACAACATCATCAAAAATAATCGCCTTTGAAGGTTTCTTCTCCTCGAATAGAAGTTTGTTTCGATAAGACCACACAAGCCACCAAACCACAAAAAAGACACCTTGGATCATCATCTTAACTTTAGACTGAAGACGTAAAGAGGCCATCCAGTTGATCCATTCAGTGAAGGAGTTAACGTCCGAATATTCGATATCCCACCAAGAACAAATTTTGCGCGCAATTTGTCTGACTAAACAACAACTAAAAAATATATGTCTCGTAGATTCAACCCCCCTATCACAAATGGGACAAAGGATAGAATCGATCTCAATACCTCTACGCGAAATATTAAATCTCGTAGGAAGCGCTTCCAATTTGATTTTCCAAGCTAGAATATTCACCTTAATCGGGACACTTTTAATCCAAAGAGTTTTAGAATCAACCGTCAAGAGACGTTGATCATCAATAAATCTCCGAATAGAAGCGACAGAAAACTCCCCCGATCCCTCTAAAGACCAGAACCATCTATCAGGACACGGATTAAGCTCTATCGGAATGAGCAAGTCCGTAAGCTCCTTGAACTGAGACTGCTTCATACTAATTCTCATGGTTGTCAGGATCCCGAGTCTGATGTTATGATCTTATAATTTTAAGATAATGTAAAGCAAAAAACGATTCGGCTCTGACATAAGATCTTTGTATCCTTAAGATCTTATAAGATCTCGATCTTGAACTTAGGATCTTAAGATCTAAACCGATCCGATCTTACCTTTCTCGAACAACAAACTAAAAAAGCTACAAATTCACGGATTGTGTTTTGTAGAATTAAAAAAACATGTTTTATCTCTCATAATCTTTAAGACAACAATTATGTGAAACATTTATATAATTTCTGTTTATAATATATATAATAATATGTAGATTTGTATAATATTACAAATACTATTACAAAATGACATCATAGTAGGATCTTAAGATCTCAATCCGATCTTACGATCTCCATTTTGCAAAGATGAAATGGATTATAAGTAGGATCCTGATCTTGAAAACTTTGTTAATTCTAGCATATATGATGTGTATACAGTTTGGTATATTATGTAGAATCATTTCTTCTCTTTAACCTATGTGTGATAGAATGTTTCTCTTGGTTTTCATCATTATATATACATTTTTATCTTCGGAATTTGCTCTGATGATGGATACTAAATTTCATTATAATTATTAAGTGACGATGCAATGTCAAAACGACTATTCCATTTAAGTGGGAATCAGCAAAGAGAAACATACGTGAGACATTGTTCCAAAGTTGACCGAAGCGTTTACAATTTAATTAAGCAAGAAAATTTCAGCTTATGTAAAACAAACCAAAATTATATAAGCTCATAAGCCAACAAATAAGCTTAAACAAACACCTCTTAATTGTGTTTCTAACGAGGATGTAACTCGCGCTCTGCCGTGGAGCACGAGGAACTAACGTTGTAACTAACCTAACCCCAACGGCTATTTTTGTAAATTTCTAAAAAAAAAAAAAATTAAGTTAACGGTCATTACTAACGGTCGTTAGTTAACGTTCGTTAAATAACGACGACCCCTAGGACTATTTTCGTAAAACGTTAAAAAAAATTAAACTAACGGTCGTTACTTAACAGCCGTTAGCGGGGGGATGGGGTATTTTGTAAAAAATATAGAGTGAGGGTTGTTTTCGTAATTTGACACATAATGCGATGGTCTATTTCGTAAATACCGGTGGGTTGCGGGTGATTTTCGGGTCGGGCGGGTTTGTTCCGGGTCTGATAAATGGGCGGTTTGTGTGAGGGTGTTTTTCGAGTCGGGCGGGTGGTTTCCGGGTCAGGTCAACCCACAACCTCTGAATTGTTGAGAATCCACATACCATTAGACCAAAGGTTTTAGGTCATAAAACAATATTAGTAAGTTGACTCGCTCTTTATTCGTGAATTTGTACTATTATAATCAATACCAAATATATGCATCACACAAGTCAAAATGTCTAGTTTAAGAATAAAGTTGCATGTATTTATGCTCGCGTCATGAGTCACAACTTTAACATTGTGTTCTCGAGTTCTAGTTAAGAAATAAAATAAAAGAAAGTGAAAATAAAACAGACCATGTTGTGTTCTCGAGTATTACTTAAGAAAATAAATGAAAGGAAATGTAGTGTTATTTTGATGATTATAGAAGGAAAGTGTTTCCTCCCAATTTTAGGAGGAAAGTGTTTCCTTTTCTTTCCTTTCATTTTCTTTAATGAAATAACTCAAGGACACAGTGTAAATCTCTCTCGTGATCTATTTGAACTATACATGTTTTTGTTTGCACAACTTATAAATATAGTCTTGGACAATTTATGGTTCTAGATGTTGGTTTATGTTAGTTGGATACGCGATACACAACTAGGAGTGTGTGAGCCTATTGGGGGCACACACGATAAAACATTTAGAGGACAAATTCACTGTCGTTTTGACAGTGGGCCACATTGCTACAGTAATGGGCTCTCATTTTGGGCCAGCCTGATTTTGGTTTTTTGTTTTTTAATTTTTTTTAATTTTTTTTTTAAATTTGTATGCACAAAGTAGGAGGAAAAAAAATATTACAAAAGTTCTGATTTATTCAGATAAGAAAATACCCGCGGAAACATCTTTAATACCTAATAAACTTTTAAAATAATCGATATGGTCACCAACGTATTTTTTTTTTTAACAAAACTCATTATATTAAAAAAAAACTCATAAACAAAAAAAAACACACACTTTTTAAACATGAGGCCCACACATCAATAAGCATATAAAAAAAATTATTACTAATATACCCATTTTGTCGACAAAACTAGCCTAAATTTCGCATAAAATGTGGCTCAAATTTGGCCCTAAGTAAAAAAAAAAAAAAAAACTAGCCCAAATTAGCGAAATTAGGCCCAAAGTTAAAAAAACATATAAAAACGGTCCCTCAACTTTTAAACTATTTACGATTTTCTTACTAAAAAAATCCCGGTTAAAAATTAACACAAAAACACGTCAAGTTTTTTATTGTTCACAACTTTTTTTTACATTCATCGGCCCAAAAAAAAAAAGATATCGAACCGTCTCAAAAAAAAGAAAAATATTCGGGAAAATTTAAAAAAAAACCCTCGTCCCAACGGCAAAAAAAATTCCCGGAATCGTACAAAAAAAGGAAATATCCAGGGAAAAAATGGCAAAAAAACCCCAAAAAATACCATAAAATTTTGGCCCAAAGTAAAAAAAATTCCAAACGGGACCCTCACCTTTTAACTTATTTACGATTTTGTACAAAAAAATTCCCGTTTAAAAAAATTTACAAAACCGCCCCAAAAAAGAAAATATTCGGGAAAAAATTAGCCGTCCCCAACGCCAAATTTTTTTTGCCCGAAGCATTTCCCCGAATCATACAAAAAAAGAAAATATTAAAAATTAGCCCCGCCATAACACATCGCCCAAAAAAAACCCCCCGAAACGTAAAAAAAATATTATTCGGGAAAAAATTAGCCCCGCCGCAACGCGCGGATTCTTTTGCTTGTTACACACAATTTTGTATAAATTTATGACTCGTTTAAAAGAAGTATAATTATAAACCCCGTTGTTAAAGACGATGCCCATTAGTTACATAATTTACATAAAAGTTTCTAAAAAAAGTTACTAAATAAAATTTCCAAACACAAAGGTTAAAGCATCCACTATGGTGAATTATAAAAAGGTTTATAATAGGATGAATAGGATAATACTTTTGTTAACATAGTGAAAACCTAGTTCATGCTTAATGGGATGAAAATGTCTAATATATTCAACTTTTTCAAAATTATAATGCATGTGAAATATGTGTATATTTACAAAGGGACGGTACTGGGGAAAATGAAAGGGGAGTTACTTGGTGAGTTCCAAAATGAAAGGTGAGTTGTCATTTCACCCAATTAAATTCATGCGTGAGTTTGAATACCAATGGTGACTGACCCACATTTTGTGAATTGTGTGAGTGTGTGTGTTTTGTTTATTTTTTATTTTGGTTGTGAGTGTGTGTAGGTATTTAGTAAGGTAAATTTTATGTAAATTATGTATTTTAATGAAATGTGAGTTTGTGGTGCCCACTACGGTTTAAAAAGTGATTTGTAGTGAGTTAAGTGAGAAGAGAGAGGAAGCTGATGTGGCGCTGAGGTGGAGGGTGAGTTTGGTTGTGTCATACCATCCAGCTTTAAGAAGTTTAAGTATAGTGGAAATAGGTTTATACAACAAAAGGTTTATGAATTAAATTATAAACTTTTACAAAAAATTTACCATAGTAGATGCCCTTAGGGCACCATATAACATATCAGCTAACATAATTTCATAAATGTTAACAACATTCATAGATGTTTACAACATAATTTCATTCGGTCACTTTAAATCCTTTCTCTTCCAAAACTGGTTTTGAAAGTTGATACTAACATCTGGTGTAACTTCTAAGTGACGATACAATTAGATACGAAAATCCTCGATTGTGTACGTACTCTATCACCCACAACGCAGATTCATTGTTTTAAACAATATAGAAACGACTATCTCATGAGAGTAGAGAACATAAAAGAAAGACAGGTAAGACATTGTTCGAGAATCAACTGATGTGATTTCAGTTTAATCTTAGCAAAGAGAAAAAGTATAGTCCAACGGCTTTCAGAACATGTTATGATTTCATATCAAGTTTCCTGTAATCGTCTCTATTGTGTTACACATTAACTTAAGAAAGACCATGCACGAAAGCTTCATACTAATTCTAAGACGAGTAATGCGCATATACTTTGGTATATAATGTAGAATCAGAGGACTAAAAGGGACCGGATGCACAAAATATTTAAAACATAATAATAGACACAAATTTTTAGGACCACATGCATTTATACAAAATCGAGGTTTTTGAAAAAAAATTAACACTACGGGTCAAAATTTTATCGGTGTTTTGTGACACCGTGGACCCTAGTGCCGTTACAGACCAAGTTTGTGTTCACTATAAATTGTTCATCTTCTAATTCTACTCTGAGAACTGATACTTAGTTACGATATTATTAAGTGACAACACAATTAGCCAATAAACATAGGCGAGATGTTCCATTACTTGATACATTCATTATTTGCGAAGTCCACCGTAACACGTAGCATCGGTGAATGGAACATTTAAATGCATTTCCAAAAATATTAAGACTTCATATCAAGTTACCCCACAAATATGTCTTTTACGTTTGTCCGCAAACGTATAAACAAACTTGCAGGGAAACTTGATATTGATTCTAACACGTGTGTTGTGCATACACTTTTGTATATAATGTAGAATAATATCTTCTCTTTAACCTATGTGGGATAGGATATTCTTTTGATTTTCATCACAAAAACAATAATAAGGCACCTAAACATTCTCTTTACTCATGAGTTAATACTATTTAAATCAATACCAAATATGTGTTCATCAAGTCATATCACTCAGTTTGACGAACATAGTTAAAAATCTAAAAAGTTTGACGAACATAGTTAAAAATCTAAAAAGTTCCACTACAACAAAAGCCCCTTTCCCCAGGGCGTTTTTCCCCAGCGACTTATGTCGCTGGGGAAAAGTCACTAAACGACAAAAATACTCCGACGTGGCACTTTTTCTCGTT
>BQNB010007440.1:19415-93555 GCA_026074375.1 Tanacetum coccineum | reverse complement strand
TTTATGGATTTACATTTATGATTTTATGAGTATATATGTTCTATGTAGCAAGAATCACCATTTAGGACTTTTAAACATGTAAAAAGAGTTTTTACTTGTGATTATCATTTTGTACCCTTTTTCACATGTTATGTTGATGGTAATATCATGTTAAAATGGGGTTATAATTATTGTACAATCTTGGTTTAAGTATAAAAAGTTCAAGTATAAACTTGTAGTTAAAAGATACTTAAGGAAAGTTTATGTTTTCATGTGAGATTAATGACTTGTTAATCTTGTGATCTTGATACTATGGACTTTTGGACAAGATGTGGACATTATTATATGTAAAATATATGATAAATAAGGTTATGGAGGATTGTGTTAAACTTACTAAGTTAAAAAGTACATAAAACAAGTCTTATATATAAGTATACATATTGATTATAAAGGGTTGTTTTGATTTTGAATTTCAAACAGTGGGTTTGTCCATTTATAAAGATAGTACACCTCACGACAATTCCAAAAAGATAAGAAAATCAAAAACAGATTAATAACGAAAAAGATACGATAAATATACGTTTTACGTTAATACCGGATTTATAAAATAAATTTTATAAAAAGTTACTGTTCATCAGGAACATTTATTTTGGAAAACATCATTTATATGATAAAGCTTTTAAATACTAGAACGTACTCAAAAGAATCGCTAAAAACGGAGCTATAACGAATAAGATACGCCGTTTACGGGTTTTACAATAACTAAAACTATAAAAATAGGTTTATAACTGGTATGAACAGTAGAAATTACTGTTCATCAGAGGAATAAAAATATAAAAATGTCAAATTTTGATAACTCGTCTTAATACGAAAGCGTGGACATAAAAAACGTAAGAAACGGGCTTAAAACGAGAAAGTTACGCACTATTTTATAACTTGTGTTGGTTCGTTTTTAATAAAACTTTTTGCGAAACTTTTTAGAATCACTTAAATAATATTTATACTTGTTTAAACTTTATATATATTATTTTATAAAGGCGATTAAATCATTTAACGATTACGAGAATACAAATACATGATTAATATGTATTAAATGCGATTTAATTTCACAAACTCAATTAGACGGTGATGTAGTTATATAGAACTATATATGATGTTAGTTAATCAAGGTACTTAGTACTTATATGACCTATAATTTTTTAGGTTGCTTTCGGGCGTTTTAGTAACGCATTTTCACTTGTGAAGTATATTATTGATTAACTCACTCGAGGTGAGTCTCATAGCCCCCGTTTTACTTGTTTTCAACTGTTTTGAGGGAGAATACATGCTCGTTAAAAACTTGTTTACTTATTTATACTCGTTTACAAACTTGAATACATACTCGTTTACATGCATGTTTATCTTATAACGATGCATTTACTTTTTAATACCTTGTGAGTTCATAGCCCCATGTTTTATTGGTTTTAAATATATTTTTGGGGTGAGAACATGCTTTGTTTTACAATTGGATGCAAGTAACTTTGAAATACTTACTGTTTTGATTTGCATACCAAATAATACTTACTGTTTTTGGATATTGGGATACCATGCAATACTTTATTGTTTTTTTAATATTGTATACCATCAATACTTACATTTTGGATATTTTTATTCCAAGCAAACTTACTGTTTTGCATATTGTAAACTCATGCAATACTTATTACTGATTTGGATATTGTATAACTATGCAAAAGAACACTCTAAACAATTGCGGTGCATACACTCATACATTTTAACAAACTTATGAATTTCCCGCACATTAATGTTGACGTTTAAAGCATTTTTTTTTAAAAGGGAGGTCAATAAGGTACTATGTGCAAAGGGATACATTGGTGGTCGTTATTTTGGAAGTCAATAGCATAAAAGATAGGTTAACATTACATATTTTAGGAAAACGTTTGTTTGACGAACTAAAATCTTGTATAATTTAAAAAAGTGACCAGTATAGCTTTCGAGCTTTTTGTAACAAACACTTAGCTAAATCACAGTATCCGTTTAAAACGACACTTTAAAGGTCAGTTTTCATCATATCTTGTGCAAATTGATCTATCAAGTAACGCTCCCAAACCCATATTTCGCTGCGACCGATTTTGGGGGTGTTACAAATGTAGACTTGAAACTGCAAAATGCAGTTTCAAACACCCCCCCCCCCTAAAGCTGCAAAATGGTATTTTGGACACCACCCAAATACCCAATTGAGTTGCACAAGTCTAACTTACCAAAACCTATATGATAGGAAAATATATGTCCCTGGTCAAACTTACCAATGTTGTTACATTTAACTATTATGTTGCTGGTTATAATGTCATATATTTAATTGATACTCAAGTTAAAATAAATAAGGGTCAATGTCGAAATAACAGATGTTTCACTTATAACAAATGTTTCACTTTCATCCGAAACAAGATGTGGCTACCCGCGCTTTGCCGCGAAGCATTTTATGCAAAAATTGAAAAGTGTCTTAACTTTAAAGGAGACTTTATGACACTAAAGTATTTTGAATTAATATAAAACTGAAAAGTAAATTAACTATAAGGGGGGGTTAAAGTATTTTGGGTTAAAATTAAAAAGTAACTTAACTTTGAGGGGGGGGGGGATTATTAAAAATTGTAAAAATAATGAGAGTGGGGGGGTTTAAAAATAAAAATAAAGAATATTTAAGGGGGGTTAATTAAAAGTATAAAAAGATAGATATAGTAAATAAAAGGTGTTAGCTATTTCATATTGAATAAAATAATATTTGTATAATACAAAAATATTATTTTTGCTTCGTGATTGTTGTTTGGAGTATTGATTTGGGAGAAAGGGAAGAGGATTCATGTTTGGTAATCAACTTATCTGGAAAGGTTGTAGAATACAACCTAATATCAAAGACTCTCCATGAGATCTATGATATATGATCTAATCAATTTGATGATAACCTTGATGATGATGAGCTCATTACACCTTTTGTAGCGGATCATAACATTTATGAGTTCATTCCGTCTTTTGCAAGTGTGTGATTATCTATCTTTGGAGAATGTTTGTTTGAATTTGTTGTTAGAATGCCTCAGTTAGGTCATTGGGGTCTGTTTAAAGCCTCTTTTTGTTTGAATTTGGTGTTGTATAATTTTGAATGATGAAGTAATTTGTTTTGATCAGTTTGTATTATACAAGTCAATTTGGGTATTACCATAACCAATATAAAACCATAATTGGTACCTACAATTCACAAACCATTGCTATACATTAAGCTTTAAGGAATAGTTTATAAATGATTACAATGTTGTTCAAAAAAGCTATAGGTTACAGAAACACCTACAACTACAAGTACAAGGCACAACAAGCTTCAACACAGGTTCCAAATGTTAAATTGATTTATAGCTACATGAAACACTACTCCAAACCAAGTTTTCCAATGTCATTATAAAACTCGTGATGTATTGAAGCTGACTTACGTATGTGGTTCTCGCCTTCTCAGGATGCCTTTCCATCTCTAGTGTTGCCTATAGTATCTTTATCTTTGTCTCTAGTGTCTTTATCTTTTCAGCCAAGAACATACAATTTGAGCACTCTGCCTTTTTGAGAGTCAGTGTAGATCTTAAACGTCACAGAGAATACCTTGGACGTGTTTAACCATCAATAAATTTAATTTCTTGACTTATTAGCATTGTAGTCATATCGCCACATTAAGGCTAAAGGGAGTGGTAAGATAACCACTGCCTTTTATCTATTTTAGGTGGTTGTGAGGATAAGAGTATGTGTGTGTGTGTGGGTATGGTAACTTATGAGTAACTTAACATGTGCTTTTGATGAACCAACATTCCAACAACATGTCACAAATCCAACATGTCAATGGGTGGATTAACACAACATCATAGACCAACATACATTCATTCATGTACAGGGAGCGAACCAGGGGGTTGGTGTCACAGGAACCCCATGATTTTTTTTAGATGCACTGTTAATTTTTGTAAAAAACATCGATTTTTCCTAAAGTCATCTTAAATGCACCCGGTCCATCGTAATGTGTTTCTAGTATTACGATTCAAAAAATTTTGTGCACCCGATCATATTTGGTCCTCGTTCTGTCCATGTTCATGTTCCAAAACACATAAAACACAAACATGAACCAATTTTATCGATCACCCATACAACCCATCTTTCTAACCCGCATATTGTTAACAATTCACTTACAGCAATAAACCAGTACAACAAACACATAAACCAACTACAATCCAGTTCATAAAGAAGTAATAGAAATAGAAACATAAACCCATCTTTGAATCCAAGGGCATCCTTGGGTATGTGAGTTCCCCACCACCTAGAGGTATTATATAATTTTAAATGAAAAGTAATTTGTTTTGATCAGTTTGTATTTTACAAGTAAATTTGAGTATGTCGTAAGTCATAACCAACATAAACCATACTGGCATACTTCGTAGTTGGTACCCATAATTAACAAATAAAAGGCACAACATGCTTCAACACAGGTTCCAGTATCCATGTCTGTATCCAAGCCGAAGCATAAAAATAACAAACATGTTGACCCGATACACTAATAAACCTTAATAAAACAACTAAAGCTACAAGGTACATCATGCTTCAACATAGGGTCCGGTAGGAGTACATCAGATGTGCCAGTCCATACCGGATTGCCCCATGCCTGAATCTAACTAGAAGCATGGAAACAACGAACATGCTAACCCGAAAAGAATGACCTAAAAATAAACAAGTTTAATGTTCCTAACGTCATACAAGAAATTAACGACAGTCATAATCTAATAACTACTGGACAGCAAAAATAAACAAGTTTTATGTTCCCTAACAGCATACAAGAAATGTTTAAACTACACATGTATTATCTGTAGGACAAAACCACGACCACCATCCATCAACACGGGATCTTGTATTTCTAAAATTAACTTGTCATGTGTTCTTTGTAGGCCAAAGCTAGGTGAATTGGAAAAGGAAAGTGCATGCTTAAACCCTAAGCAAGCCTGTAGAGCATAATGCATACCCAAACAAAACATTCGTCGTATACACCACTTTGTTTTGGTACATTGAGTGGAGAAGTGAAGGTGATTGTATAGCCCTTAGGATGTATGTTCTTTTTCTTGAAGACGACATGCTTTGACATTCCCTTCCGTAGTTGTTTGCTCATCAGTTTCTGAAATTTGATCTACCAAGGACGGTCTTCCTTGTCCCAAGGTTTTTTGTCGCTGAGTGTATCATAAAAGGTGATGACACCCTTCCTAATTTTAAACACCGCAAGGAACCAATGGATACCCGATATGTTTACAAGAATATAAACCTACACTAACCAAAAAATATATGTTACCAAAAACCACCAATAACGTAGGAAGTCAAAACTTAAAACAATCATGACGTGCGAGAAGTAAGTAAACAATAATAGCTTAGTTTTGAATACGCACCATTTCTATGTCAGCCCACCCCACAGGGTACGTGATCTCCTTTAATATCCAGTCCTCGAGGTCATTCGGCGTTAGAAGATTGTAGTAATATGGAGAGAAAATAGCCAAGTCGGCATGCTTTTGCCTGAAATGCCACATCAATTAGACCCATAGCTCGACTACCTGATACAATAGAAAGTAGCATTTTTCATAGTATTGTACATGTTCTGCCCAAGGTTATACTAACTACCCACATGATTAACAAATATGTAACAATTACTATAAGACATTTTTAGAGTGGTTATTATATTCCTTTATCTATTACCTTGGTGGTTTGGAACAAAATTTGTGATTAACGAAACCTAGGAAAATGATGCACTCGCAAACCTTTTTAACAAAGGTTATGATTAGCAATCCTAAAATATTTAAGTAAGTAATTACTTACCGATAAAGTTAGGAAACCTTTGCTAGTAGCATCTCTGGCCACTAAACTTTGCCAAAAATTTTCATTGACGTTCAAGCCATTGCCCCAAGGAAACCAATGACGTGGCTTCTTTTCATGATTTAAATAATCCAAAACTTCTTTGAGGATGTGTATTCTTGTCTTTGGCGCGTTGGAATCTCTTGTAAGATTCTGGAAAAGAATTAGATGATGTAAATGGACTGAAAAGAAATTAACATGTTATAAAATATAAAACATATATCTATTCCCAACGTGCAATGTGGATTCCCTTTAAATAATTTCCAATAATAGGCGGGCAGTCTGATAACAGAGTCTCCTTCTTCATTCTTTTCGAAGCACGTGGTTGGAAAACATCCTAAACAATCTGTCAATAGTGTCAACAAACTAAAAACTACTAAACATTTTACAAATTAAAAGACATATACCTTATGCGAATTTGGGAGTTGGGTTTCTTTCACAACCTCTCCATTATCAGCCGCCAACACCACCTCCTGAATGTGTCTCTTTGAATGCCTTCTAGTGGACGTTGGTAATTCTCTTTGTCGCTTGCTCATCCTCTTCTTTCTGGTTTTTTTTGACAACAGTTACTTCTGGTTTGGTATCTATCTGAAAACGTGTATGTATCAGACGTTAATATGTTAAAAGGTAGGAGTATGTTTACAATAATACTCAATCGGCAAATACAACACCAATTCACAAGAAATAATTACCTGATTAGCTTTTGTTTCATCTAAACCGTCTCCTTTTTTCTCTAAACCGCCCCATAACATTATTTGGAACCCATGGATAGGAGGGTCTGTATGATTGATAATTTTGTGTGCATCCTTCATTAACACATTTTCGTTATCAACTAGCGTGTTGTAAACATCGGAAATTGGCACCTAAGGTGGGATGTATCTTTAAGTGTATCTATCATTAGATACTTATATAAATAAAAGGTGTCTTATGTACAACAAAATGAAGATTGGTTTTATAATTTATACAAATCTTTGCATTATCATCGGGTACGGCATCAGCTTGATCAATATCATCATAAACACTCGTGGCCTAAATGAATAAATACGGTTATTGTTTAATAATACGAATCATACAAATTTGTGTCAAGATAAACAAACCTTTTCATTATCATCGGTTGCGGCATCAGGTACACCAACATAATCATGAACACTCGTGGCCTAAATAAAATGAATGCGGTCATTGTTTTATATTGTAATACAAATCATACAAATTTGTGTCAAGCTAAACAAACCTTTACATTATCATCGGCTGCGGCATCAGGTATAACAACATCATCATAAACACTCGTGGCCTAAATAAAATGAATGCGGTTATTGTTTAATATAGTAATACAAATCATACAAATTTATGTCAAGCTAAACAAACCTTAGCATTATCATCGGTTGCGGCATTAGCTTCATCAGTATCATCACAAACACTCATGGCCTAAATGAATGAACGTGGTTATTAAATTATTGTTTACAAATATACGAAGGATACTAATTTGTAGTAATTTAGATAAACCTTTGAATTAGGAGTTAGGAAAGACAACCCAAGCGAATTCTTTCTAGCTATTTCAACAGACGCTTCCAGATTTTTGTAATACGACTCTAGTTCGACGTATCTACTTTTCCACAAATCAAGCTCTTCTTCGAGCGCAACCTCTCTAGTTGATTTTGTCTCTTCAACTTTAGCTCCTGCACTCTCTCTATCTAAGGCACCACTTCCATCTTGTTCAGCTTCAGGTTCATCATTACGAGTGAACCCATTCTGGTCATCTACATGTTCAGATCTTTCCTTACACGCAACATAGTCATTCATTTTTTATACACCAGTTCTTATCTCTCTCTTTCAAATCAGGTCGAATCTGAGTAATATGATTTAAATCCTATAATAAAATCATAACATGGTCGTAATTAGAACACATACATCGAAATTAAAAAAATATATCATAATTTGAATTTGTTATGGTATGCTAATGGTTATTACCGGCCCAAATAGTTGAGGGTAATTTCGTTTTTCAAAACCTTTTCTCCTAGTCCAAGCAAGAAACCTTGCTATCACTTCTATTTCTTTAGACCACCAGTGATAACTGTTGGAGAACGATTCCAATATCCAAACCTATAAATGTTGCCAGTTAGATAAATAGATGAGACGTCTAAACAAATTTAAGGTACTTAACAAGTGCTTGCCTTGAATGCCCAAGCAAATCCGTATATGGAGTACGTTGGTAATTTAGAAGGATTCTTTTTCTTGAAGTTGGTGTAAGTGTCTCTGTGATTGTCAATCAAATTCATAGCCTTTTTATAAAATTCTTCCTAATAGTATTCACCCTAAGAAAAATCATCCCACGCTGCTAGATCCTCTACCAGCCTTAGGAAACTATTATTGACAACCTTTTTATCCTCTTGCCCCATAAAAATCTGTTCCGACGTGTATAACAAACAAACACGTATGGAATCCTTAACACTCAACTTTTTCCACTTTTCATCATCCCAAATCAATGATCTTAAGTCTAGGATTGTCACACTGTGTGTATCACCTGTGTCGCTTGGCTGGGCTGCCTTACCTTGTGCAGCTTTACGTTTTGCAGCTTTACCTTTCGCAGCTTTACCTTGTGCAGCTTTACCTTGTGCAGCTTTACCCAAACTAGCCTTATTTTCTAGATTGTTTGCTTTGTCTGGAAATATATGTCTAAGAAAGGAGGAATGCCGTCATCTATATATTCAGGGAAAACAACTTACCCATAAGCGAAACCGGTCACCAAGCAAAACTTTGACCTTCCGAACAATAACGTATGACCAGCAATGTCAAATACGAGATTTGAATCAATACTCTTACTGATTTGGGGCCTTTGATGGTGAAGAACATAGTTCAGCAAATGATTATCATTGTCTTCCACATCGAGATCTAAATACTTTCCAAATGCATTCTCTTTAAAAAGCTTTAGTCGCTTATTGCTCTTAGATAACCTTTCTTTAATAAACAGAATCATAGAAGGCCTCGATCGTATGGTACCTTTGCAGTCATACGGCTGCATTAACAAATAAAAATTACACATTACAAATCAATTACCTACTTAAAGGTTAACATAATCATTTATATATAATAAAAAATGTCATGGATATAAGGTTTTATTGGGTTTAAATACAACAAAAAGAGGATGAAAGGTAAAGTACACAAAAACATAAACCAATGTACACAAATAACCTGATAAATTAAACCCTAAATCAATTTTTTAATTAAACCCGAAATCAATTTAAACATTATTAAATTAACTCAAAAACAATAAACAATAGTGGGAAAACCCAAGAGATACATTACCTTACTCAGTTCTACCATAGAAGACATTATGACGTGTGTCTGCGAGTGTGTGTTTTGGTTTGTGTTTTAATTAGGCTAGTGTGTGTGGTAGATGTGGTCTCGTGCTGGGCAATAACAAAAAATAGAGCGAAAATTCTCAAAAGTCGAGGCCTGATAAAAAGAAAAGTCGAGAATCAAAAATAGAAAAGTCGCAGATTGAAATGTATAAATCAATTTAAAAATAATAATAATATTATTTATTATTTTTGTCTTTATTGTAAAATACAAAAAAATTCATAAAAAAAGAGATAAAATTTATCGAGTAAATTGAAATGAATCGAGTAAAAAACATTTTATGACGTAAAAGTACAAAAAAACGGACACGTGGCAATCTTTAGGTAGAGTCGCGCAAATCCAAAAAATCGCGAACTCGTGCTGAATATATATGGAATTTTTAATTATAATAGTGGATCTAATTTTGTTAAAACTGTAAATGTTAAAGGATCACAAGGCAGACCCAAGCCTGAAGAGGCCTGGGTCCCTAAGAGAAACTAATTTCTCTTTTTCATGTGCAGGATCATCCACTCAAGAACATGGAGGACAGAGGTATATTTGATAGTGGATGCTCAGGGCACATGACTGGTAACAAGGATCACCTGGATGATTGGTATGTGTTTAATTACACATACCTTTTACCTTTAAAAACGAGCTAAAATAACCAAAAATGGACTTAAAATGCCAAATATACGCTTGTTTTGCTAATTGTGTTGTGCAGGAACGGATATCTAAGAAAAGGACGAAAAACGAAGCCAAAACGACAAAACCGGACTCGGAATGGAAAAGCAGAAAAAGACAAAGTCAAAGTCCAAGCCCAAGTGTAGAAAAGTCAACCTAAGTCAACCCCGACAAACCCGAAGCCAAAAAGTCAAGAAAAACAAGTTTAGGGACTAAACTTGTTAAGTCCCTAAACTTATTTAAAGAAGAAAAAGAAGAAAAGAAAGAGAAGGACCTAAACTGCCAAGCTCTCAAAGTTAAACCCCAAGGGCCGAAACTGCCAAGGCCCCATTCTTTTAATTAACCAAGGACGAGTGGTGCAAAGGGTTATATAACCCTTGGGGGGTTATATTGCCAAATCCCCAAACCCTCAATCACACAAGGACCATGGTTGCAAGAGCTATTATCACTTTGAGGGACCATAATTGACAAAACCACAAACTTTCACCCTGTTTTTCAAAACACTGTATATCTCCCTCAATGGTTTCCCGCCAAAACCCATACCCCACATCCTGTCACCTTGGTTGACTTCCCACATACTCCAAACCTTTCACAATCTTAAACCCCACACCCCCACATGGGATTGCCATGTTGGCAATCCAAACCCTCACCAAAAATCATCAATGGTTTATAAAGTTCGACTTGGAGGGCAAGAAAAATGGAGGGCCAGGATTTGCTCTGTCTACACACTCACAACAAACACACTCCAATTGTGTGTCTACAAAGAAGCACACTTGGAAGAAGACAAAGATTCCAAGACATAAACCCTAGCTCGTATTTTCCTATATAAAGCATTGTAAGCCCATGGTGGCAGAGAGTAGTTTTTTAGTAAGTTTTTTAGTGTTTTAAAAGTTTAGGTGTTAAGTTTTAAGCTAAGTTCTTTTATGTACTTGCATTTCACAGTTTTAATGAAAATTCAGTTGTTTTTATAATTGTGTTCTAAGTTACAATTGCCTTCTTAAAATCTTTAAAGCTCTCAATATAAGCTATTTTTATAACCTGTTCAACATTTTTTATACAAAACTTTAAGGAAAATTCAAGAAAGAGACAAGTTACTGTATGTGTGATCAAGAATGGATGAATAAGCTATTTTGGAAGGCTTATTGGTTATTGCTTAGTCTAAGCTTATTTATAAGCTGTGGGTAGGATTTAGAGCTTAATTAGGTTTAAAAAAAACCCTGTTTTGAGCAAGGGTTAGAGGTACATTCCTTTTAAATTTTGCTTAAAGTTACTGTAGCAACAGCTTATTAGCTTATTTTTAGCTTATTTCTGTTCTTTTGTGCTTATTGGTGTCAATTAATGCTTAAGTGTGCTTCCTAGTTACTTTTCACTTCATTTTCATACAAGTTGCTAAAAACTGTCAAATTTAGCTTAATCTGTCATTAGCTTATTGTCCCTTTTAAGTGATTATTTTTTTAGCTTTTTACTTTTTATTGTTTAATAGTGCTTAAGTAGTATTAGTCTTTCAAAAATTTCAGTTAAGTTTAGCTCTTATAGTCTTAAAAATCTTTTTTTAAGAAATTAAAGGGGTGTTTGGGTTAACATGAAAACGGGTCAAAACATGAAGTTGTATGGGTTGTGGTCATTAAGTTAGTTTTAGCTTAAGTATCTAGCTAAATTTAGTCGGTTTTTAAAAGTTTTTTTAGGTTAAAAATGTTTTTAAGGTTGTCCAATTCATCCTTTGGAAACTGTGTCTTTCTTAAAAAAAGGCTACAAGAGCTTATTACATAAGCTCTTGTCATTGTGAGTTGTGGTTTTAAAAAGTTGTGCTTGTGTGTTTACAACAAGCTGTCAAATTAAGCCTTTGTCTTAGCTTAAATCTCCCCTGGTGCAAAGGGGTGATTTTTAAGCTTCCTTTTCTAGCTTTCTAGTGAACATAAGCCCTAACTTTTGGCTTATCTTAAGAGCCCATAAGCTCTTTGATAAGCCCTCTCAAATTCAGTCCTTAGAAAACCCTTTTACTAGCTTATTTTTAAGCCCAAAGTTGCCTCTTCACTGTTTTTGTTAGGCTTAGTGTAGAAACTGCTTATTTACTCTCTTGGCTTATTAAGCTTATTTCATAAGCTAATTTGTGCTCCTAGTTGATTTTTAGGATAATGTGTTAAGTTGTTGAGCTTATTTACCTTTTTCCTTGCTTATTTAGAGTAAACAGTTAGTGCCTTTTTGTCTTTAAGCTTATTTAAGCTTCTATCCATTTTAAGCCCTTTAAGCTTATTTAGTTGTAGGTTTTAGCCTTTTAGTGCTTATTTAGGATAAGATAGCCAGCTCCTTTAGCTTATTTGTCCAAGTGTTAGCTTGTTAGTCTCAAAGTCCAAAAAGACTTAGCCAATTTTTAGCCGTCCTTTCCATAGCTTACTTAGTGTTGACAGTTAAGCATTTTAGCCTTAAGCTCACTTTTAGTTTCTGTCACTTAAGCTCCTTTTTTTTAGCTTAATTAGTTTGTAGAATTTAGCTCATAATGCTTATCTAGGTTAGGTTAAGTCCATCTTAAGCTTATTCAGTTTAAAACTAGCTTATTTGTCCCAAGTGTCCAAAAGACTTAGTCAATTTTTTGCCCTTAAGCTTATTTTAAGTTGCTGTCGTTTTAAAAAGCTGTTTTTAAGCTTATTTATAAGCTTTTAGAAAAAGTGGTAGTTTTGAAAATTGTTAAGCTCATCGAGCTTAACAACTTTCATTCACAAAGTTTTTCCAAAAAAAAAGAAAGGAGACAAGGGGTTACCCGGGTGAGCAAGACTCGAACCCGGGTCTCAACCCTCGTACACCTCTCTTTACACACAACACATACCGCTGCGCCCTTGGGACTTTTTCGTTATAGTCCCAAGGGCCTTGGTATTTATATACGTTTTTGGCTATTAAGCCATAAGTTGTTCAAGTTATTTTAGGGCTTATTTATAAGCCAACTTTTAGCTTCTTATTTTTCGTAGGTTAATCTTAGTGTCTAGTATTTTAGGAAAAAATTTTCAGGAATCTTTTCAAGGCGTTTAGTATTTTTACAATTTATCTCAACGTGCCCTAAAAGTTAAAAATTCATAAAAAATACAAAAATTTTCAAAAAAATATTTTTCGTTTTTAGTAACTTTATTTAGTCATATAGTTTGTTGGAACAATTATAACAATTTCGTAGGGTCATTTTTGTACAACTTTTGTTTTTAAATGAACGGGGCTCGGGTGCGGTTTTTTGTCTTGACTCGTTTTTGGGTCAAACGACCTCGTTTTACGGTCTAGTCTTTTTCATTCTTCGTTCATTTGTCTCTTAGAGTAGTGTAGAAGTAAAAATTTTTCAGTTACCGGTTAATTTTAAAGGATTTTAGGTTTTTCTCCTTGTTCTGGATTGTGTCTCGTTTTTTAGCTTAATTTCGTAATTTTTAGGTTTTTCTTAAACGTTTTTGTTTGTTATTGTTTAATTTGACTTTCCTCACTCTCAAATCAATTCTCTCCTTCAAACTCAAATCTTCCGACTGTATCGATTTTCCAGCACAGCCTCATTGGGGATTAACGACCCGGGAATAGTCTATACTGCTCCTGGTTATATTGATTTGTTGTTTTTTTAGACTTATATATATTTTATATTTTATTATATATTATATATATTATAGTTTAAGTAGAATTTTAACAATCAATTTTTGGCGCCGCTGCCGGGGAGGCTGTGATTCCGATTATCTCTACGTTTGGCATTTGTGTTTGAATCTGTGCATATTATCTAAAAAAAAAAGTACAAAAATATTTTCATTTTCTTTTTATGTATAATTATTATATATAAAAAAAACTAATCAAAAATATAAAAACATTGTCTTTAATTACAAATAAAATTCACAAATTGGTAAAATACCAAAATATAATATTCTCAACTGAGGTATTATCATAATAACTTCCGGTGAACTTTGTGGTTCCCAATTCGAACAAAAGATTTAAAAACTTGCCTCTTGTGTCGCTAGCAAAGATAAACCGGTTCACCTTTAAAAAAGATAAACAAACTCTATGAGGTGGTATAGGCGGGTTGTTCCTAGGAACTACGACCCTAAAGGAAAAAGGTTTTTAATAGCTTCGCGCTTTCCTATTCCTCCGCTCCTTTGTGCGTTTTTCTTTTCGAAGAGTTACCGAGAAGCTTGTCGATTATTAGGCTTAAGTTGTCATCTTCATTGTCCGTATTAAAATAAATTGTGAATTTACTTTCGATAAACCAAAAACCAAAAAAAAAAATTAGTGTAAATTTTTCTTCTTAGTGTATGCACACTCGTTCCCAAACTCGTAATCTTCATAATCAACAACACCAGGCCCCACCTCCTGTTGTTGAACCGTTTAATCTTGAAGAACCGCTTGAAAACCCTCCTCCTCCCCCCCCAACTCAATGGGATGATCAACGTACCATGGCTCAATTGCTCGAAGCACCCACCGAGGGGTACGAAGATGCAATTGTAGTCCCTGAAATCAATGCTAACTTTGAGTTGAAGCATGGTTTAATCAACCTCGTTCAAAACAAGCAGTTCTTTGGACATGACAAAGAAGATCCTCATGCCCACATCCGATATTTCAACAAGATCACTTCTACGATGAAGTTCCCGAACGTCCCGAGTACGTCGGTAAAGCTATTGCTTTTCCATGTTCCTCGAGGGCAGCCGGATGTTGGCTAGAGAAAGAACCCCTCGATCGATTCAAACAAATGGAATGATCTTGTTTCAAAGTCATCAACAAATTTTTCCTCCATCCATAAAACCACAACTCTTCGAAATGAAATCACGATATTTTCAACAAAGATTTTATGACGACGTTTTACTGGTAGCATGGGGACAGAATTTAATGATCTTCTTCGGGCATGTCCACATCATGGATTTTCTGAGTTGCATCAACTTGATACATTCTATAATGCCTTGAACTCTAACGACCAAGATTCGTTAAATTCCGCCGCGGGTGGCAACTTTTTGGACAAAATGCCTCGTGATTGCCTAAGAATCATTGAAAGCAAATCCAAAAAGTACGTAACATTCACGCAACAAACCCGTTGTTGCCAAAGTGAGTGCGAGCACTTCCACCCCCGGAATCTCTTCCGAAGTTGCTGAGTTAAAAGAAATGGTGAAAGCTTTACTCCTTGACAAGAAAAATCAATCTCCCGCTCCTACTCCTGTCAAAGCGGTTGGGGAAAGTTGTGTTACTTGCGGTGGTGCTCATTCCTACCAAACTTGTCCAGCCACTTCTGGCAATGTTTATCGAGATAATATCCAAGAATATGTCTCACAAGCAGCCGCAGCTAACTTCAACCAAGGAAACACCGGTTATCGAGCCCCGATTTCAAATCAAATTCGACCACCCGGTTTTCCTCCCGTTCAAAACAATCATATGCAAAATCAAGGAAACAATCAGAATCGTTACAACCAAAACCGAGGGAATTTCAATCAAGCTCCAGCTTACCAACCCCCGGTTATCAAGGTCAAGTCTAATCGGACCTCAGGTTGTTCAACCTCTGCTTATCTAAGCTCCGCTATCAAGCTCCAGCTCCTCAAATTCAAGGTGTATCAAAGTAGATTTCCAGTAGCTACGTAAAAGCTAAATGATGCTGTGATGAGGACATGCAAACTCAAGGTCAAAAAACATGAAAAAAATCAATTGGACCATTTCTCACAGACATGCCTTTCCAAGTTTGTCGCTTCCAAATACGCTCACTGCGGGAACTCTCCCTAGTAACACCGTTACTAACCCGAAAGAGGATTTAAAAGGTATTACCACTCGAAGTGGTGTAGCTTACAAGGGACCCACGATTCCTATTACTTCTTCTTCTCCTAAAGTAATGGAACGTGATACCGAGGTCACAAAGGACACGATGCATCCTACTAATAACGGAAGCACAAGACGTCCCACCTCCGGTTGTCCCTGTTGTTCTCCTGAATCAATCTCTGAGCCATGAAATGCTCCAGTTAGTGCTTCAAGGCCTAACCAAAAAGCATCAATTCCATTTCCTTCAAGAAGAAATGATGAAAGACGTCGTGAGAAAGCTAACGACCAAATTGAGAAATTCTATGAAATCTTTCGGGATTTGAGTTTCGAAATTAGCTTTACGGATGCCTTGATGCTCATGCCAAAATTCGCCTCGACTCTAAAAACCTTAATCGGAAACAAGGAAAAGTTGAGTGAAATGGCTAGAACCCCATTGAACGAGAATTGCTCAGCCGTCATCCTAAACAAGTTACCAAAGAAACTTGGAGACCCTGGCCGATTTCTCATTCCATGTGAATTTTCCGGGATTAATACATGCAACGCCTTGGCCGATCTTGGTGCAAGCATTAATCTTATGCCATATTCCGTCTGGAAAACTCTCTCTCTTCCCGAACTAACCCCAACTTGCATGACGCTTGAATTAGCGGACCGTTCAATCTCTAAACCAATCGGTATCGCTGAAGACGTCTATGTAACAGTGGGAAAGTTCCAATTTCCTGCAGATTTCGTAGTCGTCGATTTTGAGCCAGACCCCCGAGTACCTCTAATTCTCGGGAGGAGTTTCTTAAAGACAAGTCATGCATTAATCGATGTATACGAGGGCGAGATAACCCTTCGTGTTGGCAGAGAGGCCATTACATTCAATCTGGACCAAACTTCGAGATACACGGCTGACTACAATCATATGACGGCAAACCGAATTGACGTCATTGATATGGCTTGTGAAGAATACTCTCAAGAAGTTCTTGGTTTCTCAAATGTGATCTCGAGTGGCAATCCCACTCCTTACTATGATCCAATCGTCTCTACTTCTTCTCCAACCTTAACTCCATTCGGGGACAGTGACTTTCTCCTTTTCGAAGAAGCCGACTCTTTCCTTGCTTTAGAGGATGATCCAACTTCACCGGAAGTTGATCCAACTTATTATGACCCTGAAGGGGACATACTTCTCCTCGAAGCAATTCTCAATAGTGAACCATCACCACCTCTCCAAGGAAATTATTTTCCTGAAACTCGAAAAGATCTTAAGATTTGTGAAGCAAACAATGAAAAATCTTCAGTTAATGAGCCCCCTGAGGTTGAACTCAAGGACTTGCCACCTCATTTGGAATATGCATTTTTGGAGGGTGACGACAAGTTACCCGTCATTATTGCAAAAGACTTGAAGAATGAGGAAAAGGCAGCTCTAATCGAGGTTCTAAAGTCCCACAAGCGAGCCATCGCTTGGAAACTTTCAGATATCAAGGGTATCAACCCAGAGTTTTGTACACACAAAATTCTCATGGAAGAGGACTACGAACCTACGGTTCAGCATCAAAGACGGGTGAATCCAAAAATCCACGACGTCATCAAGAAAGAAGTTGAAAAGCTTCTTGACGCCGGATTGATTTATCCGATCTCTGACAGTCCATGGGTAAGCCCGGTGCATTGTGTACCAAAGAAGGGTGGCATGACCGTCGTGAAAAATGATGAGAATGATCTTATACCGACTCGATTGGTCACAGGGTGGAGAGTGTGCATCGACTACAGAAAGTTGAATGAGGCTACCCGAAAGGACCACTTCCCACTTCCCTTCATGGATCAAATGCTCGAAAGACTCGCGGGAAACCAATTCTATTGTTTCCTCGATGGCTTTTCGGGTTATTTCCAGATTCCCATAGACCCGAAGGACCAAGAAAAGACACCCTTTACTTGCCCATACGGAAACATCTTGCATATCGGCGCATGCCTTTTGGTCATGCAATGCACCTGCACTTCCAACGAAGTATGATGGCAATCTTTCATGACATGGATCGAAAAAACGATGGAAAAAAAAGGTTAAGGATGACTTTTCAGTCTTCGGGATTCCCTTTCTCAACATGCCTATCCCACTTGACAAAATGTTGAAACGGTGTGAAGACCCCAATTGACCTCACTGGAAAAAGTCATTTCATGTAAAAGAAGGCATTGTACCTCGACACAAAATCTCTAAATTAGGAATTGAGGTCGATCGAGCAAAAGTTGACGTTATCGCCAAGCTCCCTCACCCGACTACTGTGAAAGGTGTCCGAAGTTTTCTTGGGCACGCCGGTTTCTACCGACGATTCATACAAGACTTCTCCAAAATAGCCCGCCCAATGACTCATTTGCTTAAAAAGAGACTCCCCGCAATTTTCTTTTTCTCCACAAAAAGAGTGTATCGAATCTATAATACACTTAAAAGAAAACTGACTGAGGCCCGATTTTTAATTGCTAGTCGACTGGGAGCTCTTGCCCCTTCGAACTCATTGTTGAATGCAAGTGATTTTGCAAATGGGGCAGTCCTTAGTGGGCAACAAAGAACAAGCATTTCCAACCAATCCACTATGCCAGCAAAACCATGACTGAAGCTCAAGCACACTACACTACAACCGAAAAAGAATTACTTGCGGTAGTGTACGCTTTTGAATTCCGGTCATATCTCGTTTTGTCCAAGAGCATAGTGTATACTGACCATTCTGCTATAAAGTATCTCTTCACTAAAAAGGATGCTAAGCCAAGACTGATGCGGTGGATCCTTTTGCTCCAAGAATTCGATGTTATCATCCGAGACAAAAAAGGAGCAGAGAATCTGGCCGCCGATCATCTTTCCAGACTTGAGAACCCTCATCAAGATAAACTCGAGAACAAGGAAATCACAGAAACATTTCCCCTCGAAACTCTTGGATCGGTTGCTCTTCGTGTTGATAGTACCCCATGGTTTGCAGATTTCGCAAACTACCATGCGGGGAATTTCATTGTCAAGGGAATGTCATCCCAGCAGAAAAACAAGTTTTTCAAAGATGTCAAACACTACTTCTGGGATGACCCCTTCTTGTTCAAAATCTGTGCGGATCAAGTGATCCGGCGGTGTGTGCATGGCAAAGAAGCTCTCGACATACTCGAAGCTTGCCACAATGGACCCACCGGGGGACATCATGGTGCAAATCTCACCGCCAAAAAGGTCTTTGATGCCAGATTCTTTTGGCCTACAATTTACAAAGATGCCCACGAGTTGGTTAAAAATTGCGACTCGTGCCAACGACAAGGAAAAATTTCACAAAGGGATGAGATGCCTTAAAATTCCATCCAAGTTTGTGAAATCTTTGACGTTTGGGGCATAGACTTCATGGGACCGTTCCCATCATCAAAAGGAAACAAATACATACTTGTGGCTGTCGATTACCTGTCAAAATGGGTTGAAGCGAAAGCGCTCCCCACCAACGACGCCCGAGTAGTTTGCAAATTTCTTAAATCTCTCTTTGCCAGATTCGGTGCCCCTCGAGCCATCATCAGTGATCGTGGAACACATTTTTGCAATGACCAGTTTGCAAAGGTCATGCTTAAATATGGAGTCACTCATCGTCTCTCCACCGCGTATCACCCACAAACAAGTGGGCAGGTTGAGGTATCGAATCGTGGTTTAAAAAGAATTCTTGAAAGGACAGTAGGCGAAAATCGTGCCTCTTGGTCGGACAAACTGGATGACGCTCTCTGGGCTTTCCGTACAGCGTACAAAACACCCATCGGGTGCACTCTGTACAAGCTTGTATATGGAAAGGCATGTCACCTGCCGATTGAGTTGGAGCACAAAGCCTACTAGGCCCTTAAAAATGCAAACTTTGATCTCAAAACCGCGAGAGATCAACGCAAAGTTCAACTTAATGAATTAAATAAACTGCATGATCAAGCCTATGAAAATTCTTTGATTTACAAAGAGAAAACTAAGAGGATCCATGACGCAAAGATAAAAAACCGCGTTTTCAACGTAGGTGATCAAGTCCTCCTCTTTAACTCAAGATTGAAAATTTTCTCTGGCAAGTTGAAATCCCGCTGGTCAGGACCATTTACCATTGTTTAAGTTTTTCCATATGGCACCGTTGAGTTATCCCAAAACTCCGGGCCAAACTTCAAAGTAAATGGTCATCGTCTTAAGCACTATTTTGGAGGGGATGTCCCTGCTATGGATATCCCGGATCTCCAAACCTTCCCTAAGGACAATTAAATTCAGGGATTGGGTCAAGCTAAGTGACCCTAAACAAGCGCTTCGTGGGAGGCACCCCATGCTTATCCTAGTTTATCCGTAATAGTAGTATGCTAGCTATGTAGTAATGAATAAGTGTTTTGTTGTTGTGAGGAGGCTTGCCTCTTTCCATTATCCGTGTTTTTGTTTTATGTTGTATTGTCCAGGATTGCCCGGATTCTGAAGCCTCTCGTGCTCGCGGTTTTTGTCCTTCGATCACAAGAGCTTCAAATCCTCAGCTTCATTTTGGGAATCCGATATCCAAATCTTATCGACTAACGTTTATCTTTAGCATAATTCATAAACGGCTTAGGATTTACGTAGAGACCCTTCGTAAAAACATTGAGGACAATGTTTAGTTCTAGTATGGGGGGATCTTCGATTTGATTGTGCCTGCAGCGTTGTTTTTCACGTAAGCCCGTTTTTACCACCAAAATTTTCGAAAAATACCAAAAAAATTTAAAAAATTTAAAAAATTTCAAAAAAAATATAAGAAGTGTTTTGTCACAATTTTATTTTCCCGTTGGGTAGAATAAGAATAAATTTTGACCCGATCGAGCGTGTTGAGCTCTAGCTTGTTCCTTAACTTTTAGACTAAGTATTCGCGAATCATCGCGAAGAACGAAAAATGATAGTGTTAAGTAGAAGTTAGATGCTAAACAAGGATTATTTGGAAATCTTAAGAGCTCATAAGTGTAACTTGTCGCTTTTTCTCCCATAAGCTCTTAACCTGACTAATATACGTGCTTAATTTTGCTTTAACTTTAAACCGACGTTTTCTAAAAAGAAGCTCTTTCAGAAACGAAAATATTCATCTTAGTTCAGCTTTATACTTGAGTTTTCTAAAACAAAATTTTCTCTATTACGGAAAATATGTTGCAAAAATGAAAAGAAATATATATATATATATATGAAAAAAAATTAAATGATGAAAAATATAAACTGTGGGCTGATAAAGGTTTACTGCATCTTGCCGGCTCACAACCGATATTGCAGTCTTCAAAACAAAGCCCATAGTGAGATAATAAATGCCAAAGTGCATTCCTAAGTATTGTCAATAAGAATTCTCCGTCAGTTTACTTAATCTTGTCAGAGGCGTGGCCGATGTTGAAGTCTTCACATAAGGCGGGGGACCGTCGTCAGACTAAGTCACTACATCTTGTCGGAGGCGTGGCCGATGTTGTAGTCATGTAAATGATGACGGTATTATAGTATGATTATAGCAATAAATGATCAATAAGGAAAATTTAATAGTTAAGATTTCTTTTTCTAAACTCAAGTATAATTTTGAACTAAGAATAACTTGCTTTATGACTTCAAAAGTTGTTGGTTGCCGTTGGTAGATTATTTCTAGGAATAATCGAACCAATGAGATCATTAAAATTTTGATGTTTTGCGTGCTTTAAGTAGTATTGTTTATTTAGTGGTAAATCTAAGAAATTCGGCCTAAAAGGGTGGAGTATCCCGCTATTACATTGCGAACGTTCTCCTGTGGGGTCTCAACCTGATAACCTAAGTCGAACTCGGCTGGGATCTATCGAGAACATGCTGGTTGGTGGGTGATCTAGTCTTTTCCCCAGATTTCTTCGGAAATATCGTTATGCACATGAACTGTACTACTCTCTAAAACTGTCGATCTAAATTTAACTTAAAATTAAGCACAATCACTATAATTGAATAATTGTCGGGAGTGAAAAGTTTACAAGTTGAAAATATGAGTAGTGTTAGAATCTATACTTGTATTTAACGGTGATTTCGTTTTAAGCTTAGTTGGGCAAGTGAAAAATCGGGGACGACGAATTTATCCTTTATTTTGGACTTCTATAGATTATTCTATAGGCGCTTCTTGTTCTATGATCCCAAAAGTTAATAACGAAAGTCGAATAAGGTAGTTAGTTGATTAAAATGAAAAATACAAAAAATATTAGTGGTAGTTAATGTATATATTTAATAAGTGGTAAAAACGGGGCTTGTCGAAGCTATTGATTCTTTATTTCCCCTTGACAAACACTTAGCTACTTTTCAAGGTTATTAGTCGAGGGGGATCAAGATTCTTAGTTTTCTTAAGTGCTTACTTCATAGCATTGCGTGAGGACACGGCAACGTCCTAGTATGGGGGATTTTTGGTATGTGTTTAATTACACATACCGTTGACCATTAAAAACGAGCTAAATTGACTAAAAACGTACCCAAAATACTTTGTATTTGTATGTTTGCATTTATATTGTGCAGGAAACGGATATCTGACAAAAGGACGAAAAATCAAGCAAAAACGAATAAAACCGAGCACGGAATAGAAAAGCGTGGAAAAGCCAAAGTCAAGTCAAAGCCAATAAAGTCAAAGTCAACAGGGTCAACAGAAAAAAGTCAAAGTCAACCCCGGGGTATGAAAGTGGAAAAAGCATCGAAAACCGAACCCGAAAACATAATTGCCAAAAAGTGGGCTCACCTGTACCCACCTAATGGGCCCGGGTCAGCCCACTTACTTATAACCCATAAATCCTTTTAATAAACCCATAAACCCATAAACCCAAGCCTAGCCCGTATCCATCTTTACAAACGTGGCCCAAATAGTTTGAGAGGCCCAATTCCTTAAAAGCCCATTGATAAGTGTAGAATACACATATCTATTTATGCTTAAAAAGGCCCAATTCAACCCAAAACGGATCAAAAATGGCAAAAATGTGCTTGTATCTGAGTTTTATGTGTGCAGGTATGGATATGTCAAATATCACAAGAAATCAGTCAAAAACGGATGAATGAGGGACTGGTCTTGACTACTTTACAAACTTCACCCCTGAGTCATTTTTAAAACAGCTAACATTGTTTATCCCCTTCCCCTCTTTCCCTCCAAAACCTCCCCCACCTTCTTGTCACTCTCACACCTCGTATACTGTTCAAAAACCTCCAAAAACATCACCACCATCTATCCCCACACCCACATGGACAAAAGTTACAAGCTGGCAATCCCTTTCCACAACCCATGGACAGGAAAATACCACGGCCCTTTGATTGTTTTGCTTTGGGACCAAGAAAAATGAAGGGCCAAGATGGCTTAGGGCTTCATCTCACACAAAAAAAACACATGTTCTCAGACCTCTCTCAACAAACTAGCACATCCAGAAGAGGACAAAGACCAAGAAAGTCAAAACCCTAGACGATTCTATAAATAAGCTCATTTGTAAGCCCTTTGAGGCAGTTAGTAGTTATCTTAGTTTTTAGTTAACCTAGTTCTAAGTTTTTACTTTTTTGTATTGTTTTAATGATTAAATGAATTTTAAGTTTTTCAATCTAGTTTTCAAGTGTTTAGGTTTATTCATGTTTAAAAAAAGCTACCAAAAGCTCTCACATAAGCTCTCATTTGTTCTTAATAACCTTTTTTTAACTAAAAATAGTCCCTAAAGTTTAAAAAGTGTTAAGAAAATCCAAAACGAAATCACCCCTCAATTACCTAAGCTTTTTGGAAGATAAGCAAACCATGGATGTGCTTATAGACCATACCAGCTTGTTTTATACAAGCTGGAGCTTGTAGACTGTTTTTGTTTACCCTGTTTAAGCAAGGGTGTGGTAAGTCTCATTTTTCAGTTTTGCTTATTCCAGTGCTTATAATTGGTTGCTTTGTGCTTATAAGTGCTCATAAGTGTTTGCTTATTATCTGTTATTTGTTGCTTATTATGCTTTTTTATTGCTTATTTTACTTTACTTGTTGTTTATTTGCCTTTAATCTAAGTCTTGCTTAAAAACTGCTTATAATAGTGTGTAAACTGCTTTTTGCTCTTGTGCTTATTCCAGTGCTTATAATTGGTTGCTTTGTGCTTATAAGTGCTCATAAGTGTTTGCTTTATAACTATTTTTCAAAAACTTTGGTTAAACTTTTCAAAACTAATGTAAAAATTTGATCATAATACTTTAAGGAGTGTTTGGGTCAACACTTAAAAATGGGTCATTTTGTGTCTAAAAGCCATTTGGCTCTTTGAGCCAAATTTGGCAATCATTTCTAAGTATGTTTTAACCTGTTTGTCCAAGTTTTTAAGTCTAAAAATTGTTTTTTGAGTTTTTCTTAAAGCTTTTTCTAAACTGTTAAAACCTCAAAGCTCCCCTGATGCAAAATCCTTCCTTTCAGCCCTTTTTATTTAGCTTTTTTTAAAGTTAAGATTAGTTGAGATTTTTAGATTTTTAGGAAGCTCATAGGCTGAGCTACAAGACCCTATAAGCCATAAGCCTTACTGTAACATTTCTCATTTTCATGTCATTGTACGACTATATTAATGATCACTATTTATTTTAGTCCGATACGCGTTTACTTTTAATGTTTACTTTTGAGCTAAACCGCGTAGACTAGAAATAATCAATGAATGTAAACAAATAAATTAAGTTTTACATCAACCAAGTAAGGAATAATTATTTTGATAATAATTATGTACTTTGCGTATTTTATTTTTATTGGTCACGTAAAAGGGTTACGTTTCGCGATAAAATACATTTGGACGCACCCCGGAAATACCTAGACTTACCTAGACTCAAACCAATACCCACTTTGAGAACCTAAACACAAAATTTAATCAAGTCTTGTGTTTATATCCCTTTAATGCCGAATGTGGGCAAGTAAATTTGCATAAAAATCGTCCTTGGTGATTTATTTACTAGCAAATCTCCCTAATGAATCTTAAAAGTACATGTACATATTCTAGGTAATTAAGTTGTGTCCTAATGGTCCCCTAATGATCCTTGACACATTGGGTAATAACCCATTTCTTTCCTTTGGACCTCCTTGTGCCGCGACTAGCAAGAAGAGAACACAACAACCAAGAGACTCCATATCCTAGCAAATCTTGTACATCACCTAGGTAATTAAAGTTTGTACTTATGGTGGTTTAGCAAAAACCATGAGTGATTAACTAGAAGCCCTAAAACCGCCCCCTAGCTCGGTTTGGTTTTGTTTATGTGACTAGGAAAGTTAACAAGGCTTATTGCCTATAAATACACATTCACAACTCACATAATACACTTTCACCAACCCTTAAACTCTCTCAAAGCTAACACAATCTCTTTACCCTCTAATCACTCGTCATTCATTGAAACCGAACCAAACTCGACCCACATTTCTCCAAGAAACACGAAGGAGCCCTTGAGATTAAACATAAGGGTGTTAAGAGTTGTATACGAATTTAGGAAGCTTGGGTATCAATAACTTTGAAGTTATAGACACGTTTAGGTGTCAGGGTGTTCATCTCGCACGTCATTAATTGCTATAGGACCTTAGTAAGTTGCATACAGCTCGTTTCTTTTGTATCATGCGTATTCGTTTATTGTAACTAGCTTAGGAGTCAAGTATATGTGCGTACGATGTAACTAGCTTGAAAACGCACATGATAAACGTAACATGAACGTGTTATGAACACATTGGCTTCGCTTAATAACTTGCGTGATGATGGAAAAGTAAGAGCTAACGCAAATATTAACCTTGATAAACAAATACGGATCACGACATAGGAAATGAGCCTTGTTCGCAAATAAAAAATGAAACTACACGTAAACTATTGTTGTAAACACGACGAGGGGGTGTGGAAACATATATTAGACGATAATAAACGATTGGATGTCACGGGTCATGATTAGAAAGTGTTAAACACATTCACTTTGGTGCTAGACGATTTAACGGAACCATTTAACACACTAATAAACATTTCGGATCCTTAGTGGACTACGCGACCCATCTTCGTGAGCCCACAAGGCCCATACGCCACGAATAAGCTAGGACGGCTTATTCACGAGCTTAAACGACTTATAAGATAATTACGAGCCTAAGATAAATTAGTGGACACTAAAAGAGCAAGCCCGAACCACTAGGACCCTCATCGGGTTGCTATCAAGCCCAACAGGCCCAATAGTGGGGCCCGTAAGCGACAATAAGCTCAACGAGCTTATCATAAGTCCTACGAGCTTATTAAGATGTCAAAAGGGCCTTATCGAACTCATCAATGGACCCCTAGGTGTCTTTGGTTAAAAGTTATTGGGCTAGCCGGCCCCAATATAACTAGATTATGCTTGAATAGACTCGAATAAGCATCGTACGAGCTTATCTTTCAGCTAACAGATTATGAGCTTCCTAATAGTCATAGAAGGAGCATTAGACCACGAAGAAAACAACTCAAAACCCTCGAAACCCATATCGGGCCCAAGCCGGCCCAATGAAAACACTTATTAGCTTATTTCCAATAAGCTGAAAACGAAACAGAATAAGCTAAGTTGAAACAAATGGGAAATAAGCTAAAATGCCTAAGGAAACATTAAGACCCTATTCGGATAAGCTATTGGGCCCATAAGCCCAATAAGCTCAAAATAAGCTTCAATAAGCTCACGAGCTTATTGTAAGCATAACTAGCCACCATAAGAGCTTATTAACAACATTTGGACTTATTAAAACAAAAATAGGTTCGTTAGAAACCTAAACTGGACCTTACGGGCCCCAACAAGGCCCGTTAAGCCAAAATAAGCTCGGTAAGCTTATTTTTAGACGACAACATTTCTTTACAACTTATACGAGATTAACCATGTGAAATGCCACTCGTCTGGGATTTATTCGGAGTTTCAAATTATCCTGCCAAAATCAAACACAGTCCAAACCCATCACTTTCCACCTTGGTTACCCCTCACCACCAGCCAAAACTGTCCTTCTCACCTCACCCCACATCCACATGGCCTCCTTGACAAGCTGGCGATCCTCCAAGCCCCTATTGGCTCAAAACGATCAATGGACATGATGAAAAACCGTGGGCACAAAGAAAAATGAAGGGTTTGGATTGCTTTGACTTCCTCTCACACAAGAAACACAGGCTGCATACCCCTCACACAACTAGCACACAAGGAATGAAGACATAAAGATAGTCGTAGTATAAATACAAGTCTTTGTAAGCCCATTGAGGCATCTAGCTTAAGTATTTTTTTTAACATAGTTCTAGTTTCAGTTGTTTTGAAATTATTGTATTTTAAATTCCATCCTTGTACTTTTTTTTAGTTTAATGAAAGTTTAATGAATTTTATGTTTTAAAGCCCTATTTGATTTTAAGTCTTGTTATTGTTTCAAAAGCTAATATAACCTCTCCTTAAACCTCTTTTATAAGCTGTTTTTTCATAAAATTTAACATAGAAATATTAAAAAAAAAATTCACTCCAAAGTACCTCAGCTAAATCATTGGATGAAAAGCTAGCTAAGGAAGAGCTTTTGTGACCCTACCAGCTTGTTTTATACAAGCTGGAGCTTGTAGACTATTGTTGTTTACCCTGTTTAAGCAAGGGTCAAAGTAAGTTTTCTTCATTTTACATCTTTTTAACTAGTTACTATAGCATTGCTTATTGTAGCTTATCTCTGCTTATTTGAGCTTATTACTGCCTATTTATGATGCCTAGTGCTTATTGCTTTGTAATTTGTGCTTATAATTGCTAAATACTAGTGGTTTAATTTTTGTTTTTCAAAAACATTGCTTAAATCTTTAGGAATTAGTGTAAAAATTAGTTTTAAAAATCTTAAAGGGGTGTTTAGGATAGTAATGAAAACAGGTAAAAATGGGGTGTGCAATGGGTTGAGTCACATAGCCAACTTCGGCTAGCTTTTTCATACTTGTGTGAGTCTGTTTCTCAAAAAATTTTAACTTAATTTTTGTTTTCAAGTTTCTTTTATCAGCCTTAGTGTTCTTTCTAGTCAAAACCTTTTTCATAAGCTCATTTGATTAAACTGCTTAGAGTGAGCTTCTTTCTCCTGTTTTTGAGTCATTCATAGTATCAAAGTGTTTTCTCTAAAGTGTCTTTTGTTTCCTTGCTTTTAACCCAAAATCTGTCAAAAAAATTTTTTTTTACAAGTTTTCCTTAAGTTTAAAAAGTCGCTTTTTTAAATCCAAAAATTAGCAGGTAAATGTACAAGTTAACCTAAGAATTCTTGAAAATAAGCTTATTACAAGCTGGTATTGATCTGTTTTTAATTGGTTTTTAATTTTGAGCTTATTTGACAGCTTATTTTTAAGCTGTTATATAAGCCTTCTTTTTTTTGCTAAGTTACCCTGGTGCTAGACCACTAACTTGCAGCCCCTTTTTAGCTTGATTTAACTTAAAGACCTTAGGACCTTTTAGCTTATTTGGATACCCACTAGGTTAGATGTTAAGATTCTATAACTTTTAAGCCCTAGTTTGCTTTTTAGTTTGCTTATTTTTAAGCAAAAAGACCTTAGTTTGCTGCCTTGTATGCTTAGTTTAGTTCTTTAGCTTATTTTTACGATTTCTGGCTTATTAGTTATCTTAACTTGTTTATTTTTGTCTTAAAATGCTTTTTACCTGTCATTTGTCATTTTTGTGCTTATTTCACTCTCCTTAGCTTATTAGTTTAAGAAAAGCCATTTTTGCCTTTTAGTCATATTAAGCTCTTCGTCTGTCTTTTTAGCATATTTCTGGCTTATTTGTTAAGAATTGAAAATAGTTGTAGTTATATAAAATGCTTATTGTCATGTGCTTAATTAGTTTATAAAAAAAAAAAAGGGTTACTGTAGCTAAAAAAAAGTGTGTGAGTGGGACTCGAACCCCTCACCCCCCGTTCAACACACCAACACTTATAACAACACCTCTACCGATGTGCTACATTAGCTCATCCGGTAGAGGTTTGTTATATTTAATATATAAGCCCGTTTAGACTTATAAGCCCACAGCCACTATTAGCTTATTAACGGCTTATTAATAAGCTGTTTTTCAAGTTTTAGATTTTTCTTAGGATTCTCGTAGTATAACTTATTTTCCCTAAATTTTTCATAATTTTTCATATTCGTTTACTATTTTTAATCATTTATTTTTATTAAAACTGTTTTTTAATTATAATAAATTAAATAAAAATCAAAAAAATATTTTTCTTTTTTAGAAAATTTTCTTTTATCAGTATTCACTTAGGAAAAATAGAAAATCTTTCGTAGGGTCGTTTTTGCAAAATCTTACTTTTTAAAGAACGAGATTTAGCCCCGTTTTTGTTTTTTTATTTTAAAGCTCGTTTTAACTCCGTTTTCGGTCTAGTCTTTTTCATTCTTCATTATTAGTCACCTAGAGTAGATTAGAAGTAAAAATTTCTTTGTAGGGTTAATTTTTAAGATTTTAGGTTTTTGACCCCTTGTTCGGGATTCCTGCTCTCGTTTTTCAATTTAATTTCATAATTTTTAGGTTTTTCCATAAGTTTTTGTATTATTGATTAAATTTAGCTTTTAAAATCCCAAATCATAAATCCTCATTCAAACTCCAATTTCCGAACTGTTAACCGTATTTCAAGCACAGCCTCGTTGGGGATAAACGACCCGGGAATATTCTATACTACTTCTCGGTTTCATTGATTATTTTTAGATTATACTTATTATATATATTTTATTATATATTATATATATAAAAGGTCTAGTTTAAAGTTGTAGTCTGATAAACGTACCAGCGTGTATTTATAGATTTGATGATGAGTTTGTAGGCATTATCTGGATAAGTTTGTGATAGTGTATATAGACGGATATCTTAATCTACTTAAGACTCAAGAGGAGCATTGTTGAGAATTAGGTTAGTGTTGGGACTGCTCATGAAGGGGAAACTGTATACTAGTGTCTAAGTGTGAATTCTGGCTAAGAGAAGTGCAGTTTCTTAGGCATGTGATAAATGGTGATGGGATTCATGTAGACCCTAGTAAGATTGAAGTTGTTAAGAATTGGAAAGCCCCTAGAACACCGACTGAGGTTCATTCGTTCTTAGGATTGGCTGGGTATTACCGTAGGTTCATTGAGAACTTTTCAAAGATAGCTAAGTCTCTTACTATCTTGACTCAGAAGTGTAAGGTTTTCAATTGGGATGAGGAACAGGAATTAGCATTTCAAACCTTGAAGCGTAAGTTATGTAATGCACCTATTTTAGCTCTCCCCGATGGATCAGAAGACTTTGTGGTATATTGTGATGCGTCCGGGATAGGACTAGGCTGTGTGTTTTTTGCAAAGAGTAACTGTAATAGCATTATGGTCTAGGCAGTTGAAAATTCATGAGAAGAATTATACTACCCATGATTTGGAGTTGGGTGCGGTCGTGTTTGCACTTAAGATCTGGAGACATTATCTGTATGGGACAAAGAGTGTCATCTATACGGATCATAAGAGTCTTCAACATATCTTTAGTCAGAAAGAGTTGAATATGCGACAGCGTCGCTGGATAGAGTTGTTTAGTGATTATGACTGTGAAATTCGCTACCATCCTGGTAAGGCGAATGTGGTGGCTGATGCCCTAAGTAGGAAGGAAAGAGTAAAGCCTAAGAGAGTTAGAGCTATGAATATGATCCTTCAGTCGAGTATCAAGGATAGGATACTGACGGCTCAGAAGGAGGTTGTGGATGAGTCTGCAGGATTGCAGGCAAAAGGTTTGGATAAGATGAATAGAATAAGAGAAGTGATGGAACTTGTATACATGGATCGAATATGTGTATTGTTGAAGGGTGAGGTAAGAACCCTGATAATGGATGAAGCCTATAAGTCGAAGTACTCTGTACACCCAGGAGCTGATAAGATGTATTATGATTTGAGAGATAGGTATTGGTGGCCTGGAATGAAAAAGGATATAGCTGAGTATGTTAGTAAGTGTTTGACTTGTTTGAAGGTTAAGGTTGAGCATCAAAGGCCATCTGGCTTGCTCCAACAACCTGAGATTCCCGTATGGAAATGGGAAGGGATAGCTTATGATTTTGTGATCTAAGTTGCTAGGACTAGTAGTGGGCAGGACACAATCTAGGTCATTATGGACCGGTTTTTACGACCACCACTAGTTCATGCGTCCATCGAAGGGACTCCTATTTTGGCCAACCACATCATTATGTGTTATATTAATTATGTGTTTATGTGATCTTATGTGAATTTGGCTACCAATCCATAGAGCTAGTGATGTCTCATTGTGATTGATGTTATGGTTGTTTGGTATTTCATTTTGTTCACATTTTAGTGACAATGAAAATGATGGTATAATTCTATGTGGGTACGTATTTTAGGTATATGTATACGTATTTATATCTTTAATGCTGGTAGTTAGTAAAATTAAAAGTTTAGTTTAGAAAATATAGAAATTAGAACTTGGTATTATTAAGTTAGTAAAATAAAATTTGAAATGAAATTTATTTATGTATTTAATGTGTTTTTAATTTTAAAGGGTTTAAAAGGTAGAATATAGGGTTTTTATATATCGTCAAAATTAGGTTGAATATGTATTTAATAATAATTAAAAAATTTTAAAAAATATAAATAACATATATATATAAATGGACGAAATTTTATTAAAAAAAGAATTAAATTAATTAAGGGATGTTTGGTTAGGTCGGTTTGGAGGAGAAGAAAAAGGGGGAAAGGAAACCAATTTTAGTCTAAGCAGGATTCTATTAGGTAATTATCCAAATTTTTTTATAAACACTATAAATACAAACTTCTCCTCCCCTTTTTTTGTATAATCGGTCGAACCAAGCAGAGAAGAAAAAAAATATTTTTTTATCAAGATCAATTTGGTGATTTAATGTTTTAAGAATCAAGGATTAAGGTATATTTATAAACCCTAGTTGTTTAGTTTTCTTTAAAACATGTAACAATTATTATGGTGGATCATTAGGGTTTAAGAATATTCTGTAATTAGTGGTTTTTTATCATCAAAAATCGTTTTAGGAATAATAATTAGGGTTTTGGGTATGTTAATTAGGTTTAATTAGGTTTAATTATTGTAAATTCGGAATTAAAAACTAGGCAGATTCTTTGGGTCATCTTGCGAGGGTCATAACTTGGTCATACGGATAGCTTTTATTGATTTTATTTAGCCTAAAATTATCTACAGAGAGTCTAGTTTTCAAAAAGTCCAGCCCCGGATGGTTTTGAGTTCAGGAGGTCAGTCAAATTGATTTTACAAGATTCGTTGTCGAAACAGTAAATTCGGGTCAGATTCTGAGTTGTGTTTATGAGGTCAAAAACCATAACTCCTACTGTAGTAACTTCACTGTTATTATAAAATCCCTTTTGGGTATTACGATGTTCTCGTTTGAGTAATATAATTTATATTAATGTCGAATTATGAAAACCTTTTGAAGTATATCTTGATGGTGTTTGGGGAAAACTATTTTGAAATGATTTTATGAATACAACACTTTTATGGAAATGTCTCTTTATTGTTTTTTTAAGAAACTATGTTTACAATAAATTTTGAAACAATATGATAATTGGTTGACGGACAAAACTATTTTTTTAGATAATATTTATGAATAAGATATGATAATATTTTTTTATGCTTGTTTTTGATAAATTTTATAATTATAAAAAGGATGTTTAAAGTAATTTATATGGGTAAGATGCGATACACTGTTAAATAACTGTCTCTGGATTTTATGACAACCATGATTAAAATGAATTTTATAAAGATTATATTTAAGACGATTTTTAAAAAAAAGAATGATTTTTTTATAACTAAAACGACTTTCTTTATTATTATAAATTGATTTTTATAAAAACATTATTTAGTTGGTTCTTTCGAGTAAAGTCGGTTATTGGTATAAGAATCCTATCTTTTCATTTATCAATCTTGATACGTATTGTTATTTGTTATGTTTTTATTTTGTCATGGTACGCTTGTTGATTATCTCGTTGCGTTTTCTATCGATACATATATTCTATCCCTTCTTTTAAGGATTCTTATGACATTTGATCCGCATCTATTTCCATATGTAAAATCTCTTAGATGTTTTCTAGTCTTTGATTCAATATTCGTTTGCTACCCTATTCGATAGTTCGTAACCCTTAAGATTCGTTTGATATACGTTTTATTCGATCAAGTCACTCTCTGTAGGGAGCACCTGTGTTGTCAAGAAAAAGGACGGTTCATTTCAAATGTGCATAGACTATCGGGAGTTGGACTAGTTGACTCAGAAGAATTTTGGGGGGGAAAAAAAAAAGTAGGAGTGGGCCAAGGAAAAGAGGAACTTTTCAGACGGTAGAAAGGCAATTGTGAAATGCACCAATATTGTCATTGCCCGATGGACACAAAGAGTTTGTAGTTTACTGCGACGCGTCGAATCAAGGATTAGGTTGTGTACTCATGCAAAGAGGCAAGGTAGAGAACGCGACAGCAGAAATGCTGCGTGGCCTGGACCAACTAATGGAAAGGAAGGAAGGTGGAGGTATGTATTTATTATGGGTTTCATTAATAGGTGATGTAAGGACATTAATGATGGACGAGGCTCATGCATCAAGGTACTTGGTACATTCGGGAGCGGATAAGACGTACTATGACCTTAGAGATATGTATGGTGGCCATGTATGGAGAAGGATATTGCTACCTATATTAGCAATTGTTTGACTTGTTTAAAGGTGAATGCTGAAACATCAAAGACCTTCGGGTTTATTGTAACAACTAGAGATACCCGAGTGGAAGTAGGATATAATAACTATAGACTTTATTACAAGGTTGCCAAGATCAAGTAGTGGGTATGATACGAATTGGGTAATAGTCGATAGACTGACTAAGGTATGCCCATTACATGGTAGTACGTGAAGATTTTAAAATGGAGAATTTGGCGAGACTTTACACTAATGTGATAGTTACAAGGCATGGAGTGCATGTGTCGATCATCTCAGATCGTGGTGGAAAATTTACTTAGCGGCTTTGGTAGACATTGCGGAAGGCATTGAGAACACGGCTAAAACATGCGTACTACTTATCATCCTCAAATAGACAAACAAAGTGAGCGTACCATTCAGACTTTGAAGGATATGTTAAGAGCGTGCGTGATTGAATTTTTTTCTTTTGGTGGTAATTAGGATACTCATCTACCCTTAATTGAGTTTTCCATAATAATAGTTATCATTCGGGTGTTTGATGTGTTCTATTTAAAGCGTTGTATGGAAGGAAGTGTAGGTCACATGTTCTTTGGGCTGAAATTGGAGAAATTCGGTCGATTGGATCAGAATTGGTACAAGAGACAACAAATAAGGTGATATTGATTAAAGAAAATCTCAAAGATGCTAGAGATTGCCAAAAGAGCTATGTTGGCAATATGCGTAAACATTTAGAGTTGAATTTGGTGATAAAGTAATATTGGAAGTGTCATCTTGGAAAGAAGTAGTGCATTTTGGAAAGAAAGAAATATTTGCACCAAGATATGTGGGACCATTTAAGATCATTAAAGGGATCGGTCCTATGGCCTATTGATTAAGATTGTCTCAATAACTTAGTAGCGTATTTGATGTGTTTCAAATTTAAAGAAGTATTTAGCGGATACAAATCTGCATGTGCATTTAGAAGAAATTAAGGTAGACAAAACTCTTCGTTTTGTTGAAGAACCTGCTGAGATTATTGATCGTGAGGTTGAAAGTTTGAAGCGTAGTAGGATTCTGATAGTTAAGTCCATTGGAACTCCTAAGGAGGGGATACTGTGACAACTGTGCTTTGAGCAGGTTAGTCAAACCGTTGGTGTTGACTTGAATATCATTATGTGCTATAATAATTATGTGGTTATGTGATTCTATGTGAGTTGGTTATCAATCTGTGAGCGTGATCGTCTTATTTTTGATTGGAATTTATGGGTAATGTGGGTAATTTCATTTTGTTCACATTTTGGTGACTAATGAAAATTGATGGTAAAATTTTATGTGTGTACGTATTTATTTGTATTTGTATAGTATTGTAGATAATAGGATATTGCTGAGGATTTAAAAAATATAGTTTAGAATTTAGTTAGTAGACTTTTAGTATTATTAAGTTAGAGAAATTAAGTATTGAAAATGAATTTTTTTTTGGGTATTTAAAACTAGTTTTATTTAGATGGATGTATAAATAAATAAAGGGTTTTATAAAAAATAACAAAATTAAAGGGTTTGTGTTTAAATAATAAATAAAAGGAAAAAAATTAAAAAATAAAAGAGGTTTGTTCGGCCGGTTAAAGAAGAAAATAAAAAAGAGAAAACCAATTTTAGTATAAGTGGGATTCTAATTAGGTAATTATCTAAACTTCTTTCTTTTCACTATAAATACAAATCTCATATCCCTTTTATTTTTTATATATCCGGTCGATCAAAGCAGAGAAAAAAAAAAGATTTTTCTTTATTTAAGATCAATTTGGTGATTTAGGGTTTCAAGAATCAAGGATTAAGGTATGTTCATAAACCCTAGTTGTTTAATTTCTTTAATTCATGTAACAATAAAAAGAGGGATAAACTAGGGTTCATAAAAATCTGTAAATTTATAATGTTAAACATAATTAGAAGTGTTTAGGGTTTAATTAGGGTCATATTGATGTAATTGGTTAGAGTTGGATCGCGTTTAAATATGAATTAGGTTTGAGCAGAATTTTAGTTCATGTTGTTCGATGGATATCTCAAGGATGGTTACATTTTTCTTTATGAATCTTATGTCTATTGATAAGTTCAGAGAGTCTTGTTTCCAAAAAGTCTGGCCCCGAAAGGTTTTGAGGTCGGAAAGTTAGTCAAATAATTTTCGCAAGAAAAGTTGTCAAAATAGTAAATTCGGGTCAGATTTGGGTCTGATTTCGGAGAGTAAAACCCCCACATAAAGTTCAAATTTGGGTTAGTCAAATATCGTAAGTCATATTTTAGGTGTCTATTAACTCCAGTTCGAAAGGCTAGCGATAAAACATTTTCTAAGTATTTTTAAAGACGTCAAACGTTTTGGTGTGCGTTCAGATCCGAATCTGAGTATTTTGTAAAGATGAATTTTTATAAAATAGTTTCACTTAGTATTATTTTTTCTAAAAAACAGTAGCTCACTATTACTCTATGTGGCTGTTAGGGATGTCCAAGAGTCTCCCATCTCATAGGTTGTGTTTTAGTATTTTATTTCGCGCCCCGCGCGCATGAAATGAAAGGCACTTATATACTCTCCCCCCGCCAATAAGCGTGTGTAGAAGTCCATCATTTGATTCTTACATTGGCTTTGGGCATTGCCTAACCGAATGTAACTTGTGTTTTTGTTATGTTTAGATTGTGTGCAAGATTCTGTCAAGTAGTTGAGCATCAGGTGAGTTTCATAGTTCCATTTTTACTATGTTTTCTTGGGATGAAAATGATGCAAGGGTTTTTAAATGTTTTAATTGCTATGATTATGTGGTTTGATTTACGCATGGACTTTTATGTAGCTATTATATGTTATGTGCTAAATGTTATGCGTTGTTGGAGCAGTGGTAACGTTCCTACTCAATGTTGTGTGTTTTGGATTGAGAGTAACGTTCCTACCCATTTTTGACTTCGGGTAATGTTTCAACCCATGACTTTGAGATTATTGACTTCGGGTAATGTTTCTACCAATGACTTTGAGATTATTGACTTCGGGTAATGTTTCTACCCATGACTTTGAGATGATGACTTTGGGTAATGTTCTTATCCATGACTGTGAGACGGGCTTTGAGACTTGGATCGTGGTGCACGTTCCATCCTAGATTTGGTTATTTTGGACGAATACATGTTAGCATGTGTAATAGTTAGCTTAACTGTCCTGCTATGTTCTATTTTTATAATCACAGTAATTTATTTAAAGTTTGAATTATGTGTCGTAAATCTATAACTCTCACCAACCGTTGTGTTGACGTTGTTAAGCATCATTTTTAGGTGAGCATGTTGAGGGGTTTGAAGCTAAAAGTAGCTAGAGAGACCTTAGGATTGCATATGGAGTCTATCTTTTGATTTTTGTTTCGTACTTGTTTATTGGATTCTTCTTGAATGCTGTTTGATTTCTTAGGTTTGTGAGACATGTTAAGTCTATGTATTAATGAGACCCCTTTTCATTAATGCAAGATTCCTTTGTTTTTGGTATTGTCATGACACATCGTGTCTTTTATATTTAGTTATGTATGTAGTGATTCTCTATTGTTGACACCATTGTGTTGTGATGATATCGATGAAGTTACGCCTCGTGTTTCCACCTTGGTGGGGTGTAACAGATAGGTATCAGAGCTATTGGTTATAGAGAAGCAGGTGGTTGAGCCTAGACTATAACCTAGGAGTCTTTTATATAGATGCATTTTAAGGCCTAAGTGTTTAGTATTATAATTGTTATACTTTCCCCTAATTATATATCTTTTATTATCTTATTTTGTCTTACTCTTATTTAGCTATTTTGTCTACTATTATCTAATATGGTATATATTAGTTCTTTACTATTTGTTAGACTATGTCTCCCTTATCCATAAGAAGTTTTGTTGGGGAACCATTTTCCTAATTGGACATAAGTGCTATAGAGATCCAAAAGAGGAGCCAATTAGGAGGGAGCCTCTTATGGAGCTAAAGGAGATAGGGTAATTGATCGATTTCTTGTTTGTTAATGCTCGGTAAGTTAGCATAGACCCGCGGAGTTGGGTGACTCTTGCGAAGGAAATGTCAAACCCAAGCGAGGCCCAACATAAGTTTATTCCGTCTTTTACCTCGTCATGATGCTATTGATTATTTCTTTTGGATATTTCATATTTTAGAGGCATTGCGAGACTTTCGTTCCTTTATGTCGTTTTATTTTATCTTGATATATAAGTATAGTATTTCTTTTAATGGAGCATCGTTTTTGTGTTATATTGGAGTTTGTTAAAGGATGTGTTGTGGTCATAAGTGCTTTTATTTGCGTTATCATTGAGAGGTGTAGTCTTCGGTCGCGCTCTGCTATACGTTGAAAAAGGGTGCAATTATAATTTGGGTGGCCAACATAATTATAAATGCATCACACACGTGGACATGTGACCATGGTTGCATTGATCGGTGTTTGCTTGTTAGTTGGTAGTGTAAGATGTTATATTATGTGTTGTTGTATTATGAATAGTTATGAACTTAGTAAGTTTTCCTTCTATCTATCGCTTGCGGATTACCCTGGGGATACCGTTAATGATATAAGTACGATTTTTGAGTTTGTTGTTCTGCTCGACTTATTCGCTCAGATATATATAACCTCATTTTAGCATCCCTTGTTTGGTACCATGACGGTTATGGATGATCTAACTTTTCTTTTCGGCGTCTTGTTGATATTGGTTGTTTAGATTGCTTTTGTGGATATTGTACGTTCATTGGTTTCTTTCGGTGTATTGATTACTGTTAGGTATAGGAGTATCAAAATTTTCTTTTAAGCACTAATTATTCCTAAAATATTAGTGCATATCATTACTCTGTTCTTTATATATATCCTTTAGTTTCGCGTAACATGTTTGCGACTGTTAGTACCGACGGTTTTTCTATGGTTGTTTTTTATCGTGAGACGGTATTTGCTCTTTAAGTTTCTTTTGGTTTGTTATGTCTTCGTATGAATTTCTTCTTATGCATAGTTCGCTTCATGTTATTCTGACTTACGGTTCATAGGACATTTCTTTCGCTTTCAAACAATAACTTTTGTTAGTGTCTTTTTGGTATTTTACAATCTCTATTTGGTATTACGATGTCCTTGTTTGAGTAACTGTGTTATTTTATTATAATGTCGAATTATGAAAACCTTTTGAAGTATATCTTGATGGTGTTTGGTGAAAATTATTTTGAAATAATTTTATAAATACAACACTTTTATGGAAATGTCTCTTTATTGTTTTTTTAAGAAACTATGTTTATAATTAATTTTGAAACAATATGATAATTGGTTGACGGTCAAAACTGTATTTTTTTTGATAATATTTATGCATAAGATATGATAATATTTTTTTTATGATTGTTTTGATAAAGTTTATAATTATAAAAGGAGTTTTAAAGTATATTTATATGGGTAGATGCGATAACTGTTAAATAACTATCTCTGGATTTTATGACATCCATGATTAAAAATGAATTTTTAAGCTTATATTTAAGACACGATTTTTTTATAAATTAAAACGACTTTCGTTCAAATTGCATTTTTATAAAAAACATTATTTAGTTCGGTTCTTTCGGTAAAGTCGGTTATTGGGTATAAGGAGTATACTATCTTTTTTTTATTCAATTTGAGACGTATGTTATTCGATATGTGTTTATTTTGTCGTGTACGCTTGTTGATGCTTTCGTTTGCGTTTTCTATCGGTGCATGTATTCTATCGCTTCTTTTAAGGATTCTTATGACATTTGATCCGCATCTATTTCCATATGTGAAATCCCTTAGATGTTTTCTAGCCTTTGATTCGATATTTGTTTGCTACCCTATTCGATAGTTCATAACCCTTAAGATTCGTTTGATATACGTTTTATTCGATCAAGTCACTCTCTGTGGGGAGCACCTGTGTTGTTCAAGAAGAAGGACGGTTCATTTCAAATGTGCATAGACTATTGAGATTTAGACTAGCTGATCACCAAGAATCTCCTCAGGATCGACGACTTGTTTGACCAATTACAAGGTTCGCGTTATTTCTCTAGGATAGATTGTAACACCCCCAAAATGGGTCGCAGCAGAATAAGGATTCGGGGCGTGTTACTTCAAGATCAACAGCACAAGATATATATAAGAACGACACAAAAAGTCGTTTAAATTGATACATTGGATTTAATGTTATAAGGACATAAATACAAATGATAAAGCTCTTACTTGTTTTTGTTTATATTTACAAAAGGACAACTTTTATCATTTCCCAAAATATGATGCACATAAATCTTTAAGTGTTCAATCCAAAATGTAATCCAATGCATCCTTGGCACCTCGTGCCTATTGACCTCCTGAAAACATTGCTTAAAACGTCAACAAAAATGTTGGTGAATTCATAGGTTTATATATTTAAATTATGCAGGACCGCAAGACTTTCCCGTGATGTTACAACATATGCCAACAATCACAAAACCAGATTACTGTTGCACTAAGCTCATGACACTGAAGCTCAACCTATATTTGCTATTTTAGAGTAATTTTGACCGTACTGATTGTTGGAACCCGAACATCCTAGTCGCATGGTCAACTTCGTTTCCCGGTGATAGCTAATCACCCAAACGGGGAGGTTAATCCCAATAGATCTATTTATAACATTCGCGCTCACATAATGCAATTAACAACTACATCTATGCAATTGACAGTTCATGATAATGGGCTCAGGAGGGTTATCGCTACTTAGGCAAACACATAATCAATATATTTAAAACACTTGCGTCCAATTTATAAAACAAAGCATGTTTTCACCCCAAATATAGTATATCAGTTAAAACTGTAAAAGCGGGGCTATGAACGCACCTTGAGTACAGATTTCCAATATAATCACAGATATAACGTCACAGCAAGACGATAGATGCAACCTATTTAAAATTAAGGGTCGTTATAGTAGTACCGAGTACTTTAATTAATAACATTGAATATAATCTTATAGTTGTTACATCGTACTATCGTTCGGGCTATCATAATTAAAGAGGTCATGACATGACGTACGAGGAGTTAGGACATTTTAAATCGTAAATCCAACAACTCGTCGATACGCCATCCGAAGAGGCCTCATTATGAAACTCCCTAGTATTATAGCACTTTGATAACCACTCAATATTCTATATAGCATAATCACAAACTATCTTTTAGTAAATATATTTATAAGTGGTTAAACGTTTTATAAAATATACTTCTTCGTTAAAAAAATGACCTAATTTGGTCGTTTTAAGTCCGTTGCTCGCGTTTCTTACGTCCACGTCTTCGTAGTAAGACGAGTGATCAAAATATTATATTTTTAAGTTTTTGATATTCTGCGATGAATAGTGTTTTTACTGTTCACGACAGCTATTTTACTCGTTTTTAGTTTTAATTAGCGTAAACTTGTAATCGTAATAACTTATTCGTTTTTAATTTAATCCCCTTTTGAGTGTTTCCTTTGAGTACGTTCTTTGTTATTAAATGATGTATTATATTTATTAAAGTTACATCCATGATGATTAGTGCTTTTTACTGCCATAGTTTATAAAATTACTTTTTAGAAACTTTAATCATCCATAAATGTCATAGTCATATTTCATTATAGTTCCGTTTTCATCGGATTCTTTCGAGTACGATCTGTAATTTAACAGATATATCATAATTTTAGATTGTATATTATAAAAAAACTTTCTGTAAATGAATAGTATAATTTTTATAAAAATTGGTTTTATATAAAAAGTTTTAACTATCGTTAAAACTTGTAAATGGCGTTCTTCTTCGTTATTAATCGGTTTTTTCGAGTTCTTTATGACCCATCGATCCTTGGGGGACATGTTGTATGTTATAAAATCATAAAGAATTTATGTATTTTTGAATTACAAACAGCCACCTAAGATAGTAATGTGTAATCCTTTATTAAAAACCTTATTTTATGTAGTAATTAGTTTAGTGGTTTAATATAGAAACCCTTATAATATTTTTAAAACACATGTGATACTTTAATAAGTCCAAGATCAGCTTAGTCTTTAAAAATTATTGTTACAAGTTTAACAACCTTTATTTTCCATTACTTTTCAATGTGACAGATTAAGTATCTTATAAAACCCATAATTTTACTAATACATGTTTATACTTAAAAACATATGTTAACCATAACTTTTACTTCACTTTTCCATGATATATATGATCCCATATGACATAAGAATTAGTGCATAAAATCATAAAATTAATAAAACTCATTTACATATTAAAAGTCTTAGTTGGTGATTTAGCATAAATAACATATTACACATAATATCATCAGAAATAAAAGTATAAAGGTATTAGGAAGGGACCTTAGGGGCGATGTATGAGATGAGAAATAAGTGCTATAACCGTGTTTTGACTCAAAACCATAAGCTTACAAGCTTTATAAACCCAAGATTAAGTTTGAAACCCTCAATTTCCCTTTTCTTCCTTAATCTTGCAAATGATGAACCAATGCTTGAAAACACTTTTAGTATGCCTTAGGATTGATGTGTAAAGGGTTGTATGGATTGTATAAGAATTTTGTATGGTTTGATTATGTTTGTTATTTTGGCCGTGGGTTTTGATAGAGCAAGAGAGAAAGAAATGTGATTTTGATAAGTAAATGTGTATGTTAAATCTCTTATGCATGCATGTATATATATAGGAGAGTATGAGATATTTCTAGTTGCAATGTAGATGTGTGATATGAAACGCCCACAGTCCCCCCCCCCCCCCCCCCCCCCTGGTGGGGGGGGACATGCTTACAGGGCGCCCCCCCCGTCTGGACCAAGGGGCCCCCCGACCCAGCCCCCCCCCCCCCCGAGCCCGGAACACCCCCCCCAAGGCGCCTTTCAAACCCACCCCAGTCTTCCGGTTCTCCTTCGCGTCTCCTCCTCCCTCAATCGGGAACCATCCATCCCATCCTGAGCCTCTCCCCCCCCCCCCACCCCCCCCCCCCCAAGGCATGACTGTCCTAAGCTTATTTTCTTTTCCTATTTGTTTACTTGCACTTTTATTAAGAAAGTATAAGTGATTCTTTTATATAAAAAAAAAATGTAAGTGTGTTTTTATATAAGTTTATTGTAATTGTCTTGGTTATTTTGTAAAGTATTTGTTTCTGGGATAATCATATGAGATGTGTAATTTAAATTATACATATGCCTAGTTTTATAAACTTCGATCATTGTATATAAACGTAGGTATTTGTTGAAGCGTACGTAAATTTTTAGGGTTCCGAGAAAACCTAATTGTTATTTTATCGCGAAACGTAAACGCTTTCACGTATCCGATAAAATAACTTGTGAAACGTTAGTAATTATTCTCAAAATAATTGCTTTACTCCCTTGTTTGACGTAAACAATAAATTTGCTATGCCCGTTTTCGTTAATGATCATTATTATTTACGCGATTTAACTTAACGATTACATTAAAAACAAACGGTACATTACTTAAAATAAAATGTGACTTTATTAACGTCGTACATTGTCCTAAAACACAGGGTGTTATAGTCTCCCCCGATTAGCTGAGCCTTGTCCTCAAGGCTTAAGACGTAGCACTTGATGACGGCCCGGTCTTTAAGAAACAGGATGTGGGTATTTCTTCCGGAATTGATCTTCGTGTTCCCATGTAAACTCTGGACCTCTCTTGGAGTTCCATCGAACCTTGACTAATCGGATACGGCTTTGCTTCAACACACATATTTTTAGCTAATTGAACTGATTAGCTAACCACTCAAATAAAACCCTTCTGTAGCACTTATCTTTAGTGCTAAATACCCTTAGTATAAACCTCTAGGCAATTCTTTTCATTTCTTTAATCCACTAAAAAATACAAAAATATATAACCTTTAGCCTAGCCTTATCCCTTGTCGAAAGTCTAAATGGTTGGTTGCTAGTTGCTTGGTATGATTGGTTGCTAACATGATGGAAAAATAAGTTCCGGATGAGGAGAAGTACGATGATAATGATAATGATAATGATGATAACAATGATCATTCATTGATCAGGAAAAGAAAGACGGGTAGTTCAGAGGTTAGGAACGAGGAAACACCCATTCCCACACCCTCTTCACCCCCTAGGATTGAATTATCCTCGGATAAGGCACACGATGTAACACTCCTAAAATGGATCGCAACGGAATATGAGACTGAGGGTGGTATATCATAGATCAATAACACAATATATATATAAGAACGACCAAAAAGTCTTTTAAAACCAATATATTGGATTTAGCAAAGTATTTGTTACAAAAGCCTGAAGCTTCACTTGTTCAAAATACATATTACAAAGATTCTTGTTCATAACAAATGTTTCCCAAAATGTAATGCAACCAAATCTTTATGCATGTGACATCCAAAATATAACCACTAATGTATCCTTTGTACCTCGTGCCTTATTGATCTCCTGAAAAACATTGCTTTAAAACGTCAACAATAATGTTGGTGAATTCATAGGTTTGTAAAATGTATAATGTAGGACTGCAAGATTTCCCCATGATAATGCAACAGATGCAAACATCATAAAATATAATTACGTTTTCCTAAACTCAAGACACTCAAGCTCGACATGTATGAAATGCTATATAAATTGCCAACATTGCCCGTGATGATGTTCTAACCCGCAACACCCTATGTCCTACATGGTATACGTTCGTTTGTCCAGTGATAGCTAATCACCCGAATGTGGATGTCAATCCCAAATAGATCTATTTATAACATTCGCGCTCACAACTAGTAATTGATAGTTCATGATTATGGGCTCAGATGGGTTATCGCTACTTAGGCAAACACGTAATCAAGTTAAAATGTACACTTGCGTCCTATTTGTAAAACATGCATATGTTTCTCACCCTAAAACTTGTAAATCATTGTAAATGTAAAACGTGAGGCTATGAACTCACCTCGAGTGAATGAATATCAAGTATATCACAGAAAATGCATCAGATAAACGCCGAATGCAACCTAATTACAGGCCGTATAAGTACTAAGCACTTTGAATAACCACTACCATATATAATTCTACATAGCTACATCACCATCTAATTGCGTTTATGAAATCATATTTATAAAATAAAAACGTTTATAAATATCTCTTTAGTAAAAACGGCGTAACTTTCTCGTTTTTAGTCCGTTTCTTACGTTTCTTATGTCCATGCTTTCATATTAAGATGAGTTATCAAAATATTACATTCTCAATATTTGAGTCCCCTGGCGAACAATGGTTTTTACTGTTCATATACTGTTATAAAATTATTTTTATAAAATTAATCGTCGTAAACTCGTAAATGTCGTATTTTATTCGTTTTAACTTTGTTTTTAGTGATTCTTCGAGTACGTCTTCGTAATTAAAAGTTATATTAAATTAATGATGTTTTCAAAATATATATATCTGATGTGAACAGTAACTTTTATAAATTTATTTTTATAAAAGTATTTATTATCGTAAACTTGCGTAATTCATAACTCCTTCGTTATTGATCCAAAAATTACGATTCTTAATGAATCCTAAAAATATGTACTATATGAGAAAAATACCCAACCTTTTATATCAGAGGTGGGTCTTATTAGGTTTTTATAAAATTTATTTTATAAACGCGCTTATTATCGCGTAACTTGTAAATTACGTATCTCCTTCGTTATAAATCGGTTTTTCGAGTTTCTTACCTTTTTGGAATCCAACATGCAAATGCCGTATCTTCTTCGTTATAAATCATATTTTTAAGTTCTTTATATGGTTGGAATCTGTAGGATCCCGATTAACACTTCACTTCATAGATTTAAACACGAAATCGGAACTAGAAATGAGAAAGGATGAGTTGTTCTTGTAGAGAGAGAAAGAAGAGAGAGAGAGAGAGAGAGAGAGAGAGAGGTGATAGAAAAGAGAAAATGGAATTATTAGAAAATGAACAACTTACTCTTTTCTAAATAGAAAAGAGTTTATATACCCCGACACTTAAAAGTGACGCGCGGGATATTTAACTAGGACCCGGGCTCGGGTTTTGCTTGGGATTAAACCCGAAACATATACAATATTAGATTCACTATCGAGCCCGATTCCCGATAATATCCTATTACAACGTTAACTAATTATAGACCGAAGCTCCATCGTAGAGTGACCGAGCTTCCTTGTTCAACTCAATAAATTGAGGCTAACAATCTCCCCCGAAGTGAGGTCTTGAACACGGGAACGAGCTTCCTTTATTGACTCAATAAAATTGAGGCTAACAATCTCCCCCGAAGTGAGTTCATTGATGACACTCCTTCATGAGATCAGTGAGATTGCTTTTGTCGTTTAAGCTCGAGTGTTCTTGGTCTTTTTCTTCGTTGTAATCTTGTTCCTTCATGCTTTGCGATCTTGACTTTGAGCTTTTGTCATTGTCTTTATCGTCTTTGCCATCTTGCGATCTTATGTCTTTGACCAACATGCTCATACTTTTGCATTATCTCGAAAGCTTCAAATCAGAGTTTGCGGAAGTCTTTGTCTTTAAAAATTTAAGGCTTTCTAGAGAGTATGTCTTCGTTAGTAGATTGAGGCATTTGCATGGGTTGAGGGTGGCCATTTACCACCGTTTGACCTGCAGGTTTACGTTAGTGATAAACGAGAAAATTGATTTGAAAATCAATCGACGTGTCACTCGTTAAAGAGTTTTTGTAACACATCGAGAGTGTTATGTTTTTATCAAAATTCATCAACCGTCAATTCATTTACTGGACCAAATCGATATCCAGTTGTCACAAGTTTGATTCATATAGAATCTCGCAAGTCACCTACCAAGAGCTTGTTTGATGTTGGCTCAAGCAGGATTTCCATCTTCATTGTGAATACATTAGTATCACTCGGATGTTCTGGCAAATATCACAATGATATTGCGTAGGACTCTTGATAACAGCTTGTGAACCTGATGATGTTCAACAAGTGTTTGAAATGGAATGTGTCCTAACGAGATTTTTTATTGATCTCTTGGCTCTAGACTCGATTAGTGCATTTTGGTTTTAGTACTCGGAGGCTGGAGCATATTGCCACCTATTCAATATCAACAATCTCGGAGTGAGATGTCAATAGATAACGTGTGTATCTCCGTGACAAATGAGACAAGTTTTTGTTGAGAGAAACCCGAATGGCTGAGAAGGGTTGTGCATTGCATCACTGGGTCCATGATGTCGTTTTCAATGTCAGCAATCAACTTGTGATTCTGACAGCATATGTATTGACCCGGTTTCTGCCTTAAGTTGTGTGGAGGGCTTCTTTCTTTAGACCCTTTATCCATACATTTCTTTTTCATTCTTCAACGCCTTCAATGCTTACCAGGACGTCATTACTAACACCTTGTTGTGATTGTTCTAGTGTTAGCTCAATCTTAGTCGGCATTATTCCCATATACATTCATCTCCAATCATACCTAAGGACTGCTATTTCTAACTTTGGATTATCCTTGGGTAGATCCTCCGGTTCTGGTTGGATCATAGGATTGATTCCTAACCTAACCACCTTATGACTTTAGAATCATCGTGAAATTAAGATGTTGTTGGGTATAAGATCGAACCATAAAACCTTTTCTTCAGCACATTGAGTCGAATAGATCATATTTTAGTTACATTTTCTCCCCTTATTTTAAATAATAAACACTTAGTTTTTGAAATACCTTGTGATTAAAATAATGTCCGTGAAAAATATTGTGGAGAAAAGAAAATTGGTCAGCATGAATGGTTTGAACATTTTGATAATGTTTTGAATACATAAGAGTTGTCGTTGTTGATGTATCCAAGAACATTAAGACGTTGTTTTTCGAAAAACTCCCCCTCAAAAATAGGACCAATCGAGAAATTGTTGTCTTTTAAAAACATTGTGAGGGATGGAGTCTTGAACATACAATTTTGAAAGATTATGATTTGTCATCAAGAAATTCTTGAAAAATTTTGTTCAACTTTTTCGAAAAAAAATCGATGTTAGAGCGACTTCTCTTCTAACGGTAAGGGGAAGCGCACTAAAAACGTACAACTATCTTTTTCTTGAGCTAAAACATAAATGTCTTGTTGAGAACGCTCTAAGACCGAGAGGAAACGTTAATTTTCTCGTTGTGAGGATAAGTTATAAACCTTCCTTTATATGAAGTCTGGGTTATGTACTGACATTTGCACATAAGCCATTTAGAAAATTAGAAATGACATGTTTTGAAACTTTTTGCAACTCTCGCTCGAACTTCATTTACACACCCGTGTCAATGTTAATCGACATTTCTAAGCACGTAAATGTTATCGATTCCAAGAGACATGTCGAGAAGATTCTTTTTGGGAAATTTTCTATTTTTCAGATTTTGTATTTATTTATGTTGTCCCTCAGCATTGGCTATATGATGGGGAATAGTATATTCATTTCTTGTGTGGTGTAGCTGTCTTGACTGCTAGAGGAACAACTTTTGGAACCAGCTTTGAACTTGTTGATCAATTGCTGTGTCGTGAATTTCAATGTTCCTGAACGGTTTGATCAGAAGTCATTTGATGAAGAAACAAGGCTGATGATGTGAACAGACGTTCATTCTCCATGAAGTCGAGGCTTGATCTGCTGTGATCAAAACGTCTTATGAACACATTGTAGGAACGGGGCATGAGTGTTATTTTCAGCAGACACCATTTATCGTTGACGACCGAGGCTTGAATTGCGTTGTTCAAACGTCATTTGTGATCATCAGATCAAAATTCCTTGAAGCCCTGTTTTCTGAGATATCTTTCTTTTTCGCAACCAAACTCTGAGTCCTTCATCGGTAGGGATTGAACGATTGTACCTGTTTTAAGAGAGTACCTGCACTGACAGTAATAGCTTGTTTGTTTTCACATTTGTTAAGGATATTCTGTCATTTGAACCATTTGGGGGTCACTTTCAACTTGTTGTCTTGAGGCGAATGTCCTTTCACTGTTGGAACCATCTAAAGACAAACAGGTCTTGAGAATTCTACCCGTTGGTGTCACCTAAGACAAGATCTAGGTATTGTTGTTTTCGCATGGCATAGGGGTAGGTCTTTTTGATTGAAAAAAACCTATGTCTTTTGGGATCTGTCTTTTGGTTTGTTGGCATCCCTTATTTTCTCTCGGGTTTGTTTCTGTTTGTTGTCTTATTTGGATGGAAACTTTGCAGCGAGTTGACTCCCTCTTTTTAGGGAATTTTATTACACAAGCGTCTGATGGATTTTAAAAGACACATTTTAACATGTCGAGGCAAAACAAAATGTTTGGCGTCAGAATAATTTCTAGGATCCTAGAGTGTTCAGTGTTCTTTTCTTAGTTTCCTCTAGGTAGTGATTATGAACAATGTCGTTTGAGTCTATACCTAGATGAGCTTGGTGCAATTCATGTGATAGAGGTTTTTGTCAGGGGCAGATTTTTCCTTAGGCAAATGATGTGTTAGTGAACTGGTTTTGACAAGTGTTGTTCACATCAACTTAGGAGGCAAACCGTGGTTTCGAAATTCTAGTGTCTTTCAGACCTTTAAACGCAGTCGGTTGTTCTAAAAAGGATTGGTTTTTGAGTGGTTGTCCAAACTGGTTTTCCAGATTGATGGCTTTGCAACTTAGTATTACAATATTCCTTTAGTTTCCTTAACTCATTTTTTAATGCTGCAATTGCAAACCCCTTTTTCTGAATCTGAGCTAGTACATCAACATTTTCATTAGACTTTTTGTTCAGTTGTGCCATTAAAGAGTCATTTTGGTCTTTGGTCTGAACTCGTGTCCTTTTGATAGAATCAAAAAGATCTTTGTAAGTCTGTTTCAAGTGCTCTTTTTCCTTATGTAACTGCTCATTCTCTGCAAGTAATTTAGCCACACTATGTTCCAATTCGATGTTTATTGTTTCAGTTACATCGATGTCATTTTTAACTTTGGCTTCATTACTTTTTACATTCAAAAATTGACCATGTTGCCCTTCTTTTAAAGCTTGATTTTGATATTTAAGTTCAAGATTAACACAATGTGCTTCCATTCTTAAAAAATCTTTTTGAAATTGGGCAACGGTCTTTTTGAGACGAATATTTTCAGATTCAAGAGATTGATTTGAGAGTTCAGTTGTCTGGTTATCAGTTAATGTAGCAGGCAAAGGACATGTGTCATGACATTGTTCAGCATTCTGGTCAACCTCTCCTTCATTATTGAATTCAGGTTGCTCAGTATGCTGTTGTCCAGTAGCAAAGATATTGATTTCAGCAGTTGTTTGTACCTCAGCCATTGGCTCTTCATCATATATGGGTCTGATATCTGCATCATCAGCATGTGCATCATTCCCTGATCTGCTGCTTGTATCTTGCTCTTTTAATGTTGTCCCACTGCTTTCTGTATCAACCAAGCTAGCATCCAATGCTTTTCTCGAATCAACCTTATCCTCTGTTGTCTGCATTTGTCTTTCATTCACCCAGCTGTTATACTCTTGTTTATGCTTTGCTCTTTCATCAATCGACTTCTTAACAGATTCCATGTGTTGGATCAGTGTGTCACGGAATTCTGGAATCGCAAGTTGAGTGTATTGGAGAAAGTAGTTGCGTGTCATTACAACAAATTCATCATCCAAATAAATCCGTGACTTGATGAACATCTGAAACTGTGTCTCGAGTACTTTAAAAGCAGCCATGGATCCAATCTCTTGAAATTCTTCTTTGTCAAGTTGTTTTTCTAGTTGGTCCACGTTCAGGAACATTGTGCCTGTGAAAGTCTCTATATCTTGACCAAAGAGTGTCGCAAATGCACGTTTGAATCCAGACTCGGTTAGATTTCCTTGTAAGTCGTTGTTTGAAAGAAGCTTGAGGTGTGAATGAAGTTGTCTAAAAGATACCATGCTACTCTTTTTCTCTTTGTCTTGAACTTGGTGCATTTGTTGTTCTTTCAAATCCGAACACGAAGATAAAGTATCTTTCGTTTCCATTGTAACGTGAAGTGTAAAGTGAAAATGATTTGTAGGATCTTAAGCAGGTAAAGTGATTGTTGTTGTTGTGAAAAAAAAAACTATTTCACGAGATTTTACAAGTCTTGACTAAACCGAAAAAATACAAGAGTATTTCGCGGGATTTTACTAAATCAAGAAAAACCGTGAAAATAGAATTGCTGTTGGTGAAATCCTTGTTGTTGTTGTTGAAGAAATTGAACTTTTGTTAACGATTTATGAGCTAAAATGATGAACGGTGCACAAATTTTGAGCTTGAAGTGATTAACGGTTGATTAAAACTCAATTAAGGACAAATGGTGCACAAACGATTCACGTTGGAGGACTAACGGGCTGTTTTTATGAGAATAAGGACTAACGGTGTAAAGGTATTTTAACAAAGAAGGAATATGAATTCAACAAAGGACTAATGGTGTAATTGTAATAAGCCTCTAGGGGTTGCATGTGCCAAATTGTGAAACTTGGTAATTAATGATTAAATTCCCACCAAAATCATTTTCTTCTACGTTTGAATTTAGAAAAGAAATACAACGAATGAACTTTTCTTCGTACGGGATGATTCGTTTATCGTCGGTAAAAACCGAATATACCACGATGATCGAAAACGCATCACGATCACAATGGTGTATGTCTTAAGTCCCGTAGTTTACCGACACTCAAAACCGAAAAAACAAAACAGCACTTAAACGAATAGATTTTGTTCGTGTTTGACTAGTTCGGTTCCAAATGTAGTTTAGATCGGTTCTCAAACAACACTTGACTAGTTTGGTTCGTTAAGAGAATACGACTAGTTCGGTTGTCAAGGGATACGACTAGTTCGGTTGATGAAGGGATACTACTAGTTCGGTTGATGAAGGGATACGACTAGTTCAGTTGTTTCTACTAAGTGACTCATTCGGCTCCTTCTATGAAAAACGAATAGATCGGTTCTTGTATATTGAACTAGATCGGTTCCAACAGAAGACAAAACGAAAAAATCATCCTTGTTTCCTTAAAACTTGGATCTTGTTTCCTTTTCTTTTCAAACGAGGACCACAACGAGTAACAACAAAAGACTTGTCCTTGTGCCCTTTTTTTTCAATCCGAGTAGAACCAAAACAAATAAGCTCAAAAATAATCTTAAACCACAAATAAGCTTCAAAAAGCTGTGTTTAGACCACAAATCAAAGTTACCAGCTCATAAAAAATGAAACGGAGACGATAGAAAGTTTTCAAACAAAAAAAATAATAGTCTTCTCTTCTTTTGAACTTTATCTCACACGAAAAACAGAACACACCCTACTGATTAAAAGATAAGCCCAATACTGTTGTTAGGAAAACAAAATAGTTTGAAACCTAAAGAGACAAAACGTTTTTGATGCAAAGAAACAAACAAAAAAATAAGCCGTATGTAAAAAAATAATCCTCTAAGCCGAACCAAATAAGCTTACAACAACAAGAACACTAGACCCACCCGAGGCTCTTGATACCAAATGTCGGTGACCAAGAACCACTTTCACTTCACCATTGATACAAGAAATATAAGATGAGAAGATATGAAGAAGTTAGAGAGAGAAATAAAGAGAGAAAAATAAACAGTTGATTAACTTGCAAAGATTACAAATGAGACCAACACCCTGTCCATCCTTGGAGAGGGGTATTTATAGTTAAAACCACGAGGCTTTCATGCCTTGGTGTTTCTATAGGCCGGGCTTGGGATTACTTGGGCTTTCGCCCGATACACGTGACCGATTATATTACATAAAGAGCCCGTTTACCCGTCTAGCCTATTACAACGTATAATTAATTAATGACCGAGATCTAATATAATTAATGAACGAACTTCATTGTTCGACTCAATATTTTGAGGCTAACAGGGAATAATGCAAACTAAGATAGAGCTAACACTGGAACAAACCCAACAAGGTGTTAGTGATGAAGTCTTGGTAAGCATTAAAGGGGTTGAAGAATGAAAAAGAAATGAAAGATAAAGGGTGAAAAGAAAGAAGCCCTCTTTACACTTAGGCAAAAACCGGGTCAATACATATGCTATCAAAAACACTAAGATGTTGTCTGGTATTAAAGATAGTCATCATGGACCCAGTGATGCAGTGCACAACCCTCTCCAGCCACTCAAGGTCTCTCAAAAGACTCTTGTTTCATTTCTCACAGAGATTACACATATTTCTATCGACTTTCTCACTCTGAGTTAGTTGGTATTAAAAAGGTGGCTGTCTGCTCCAGCCTTTGATTACTAAAGCCAAAATGCACTATCGAGTCTAGAGCCATAAGAGATCATCAATAAATCTCATTAGGACACTATCTAAAAATACACTTATTCTTCATACACTATGAAAATAAGTAAAATAATAAGAGTCCTATGCATTATTCATGTGATTTATACAGAACATCAGAGTGATACTTTAGAGTATTCACAGTGACGATGGAAATCCTACCAGTGCCAACATCAAACAAGCACTGCGGCAGGTGACTTATGAGATCCTATATGGATCAAAATTGTAACAACTGAATATCAATTTTGGTTCAGTATACGAATTGACGAATGAATCTTGAAAAGATAAAAATTTTAGTGTGTTATAAAACCCTTTATTCCTTAACACACCAACTGATTTTCCTAAATCAATTTTTAATCTTATTTCCATAAGAAGCATCATAAGGGTATCTGGACATAGGAAAGCTGAACACAAATTGATGACTCAATCGGGAAGATAGTACCTTACCGATTCATTATTACTGTGTTGTCTGCTTTGAGACGCTCCGGTAAAGAGAACGGCTAGTGCAGTTGCAAAACCCAGTTAAGGAGATTCTTTTGAATTCTACTTGATCACAGGCAGTATTTATACTGATTAATGGGGAACCGTGGTTATTGCAACCGTATTCGACAAAGTGACAAAGACACTTTCGTTCATATATGTTGTTTATCACTAACCTATACATGCAAGTTTTCCCGACGATAGCAGCAACTAGTCCATGACGAGTTAGATTCACTACCACATGGTCATACTCGACCAATCAATGTAAAGACATGATGAAATCTCAAGTACATGTTACTCAAGTCTTTTGCTACTCTAATACTCAAAACGTCTTCCTTGAAGTCATTAAGTGTTCAAGATGAAGCATCTCAAGGAAGAGTGTTCGATAGCTTTTAAGATAAAAGAAAAGTATGAACATATCGATCTAGAAGTCACCAAGTTTACAAGATAGCAAGATATACGATGATATTGAAGCGATGATGCAAAAGTGGTGATCTCAAGAAGTCCAAGATCACATTTTATCAATGCAAGTTGGAACAAGCTCAAGATCAAGCTCACTACATATTAACACAAGATAAAGATCAATGAAATCAAGACTACTAGCAAGACCGAAGACATTCATAGAATGCTAGGCTTATGTTTTTTGTAATTTGGAGTGACCTCCCTTAGGGGGAGATTGTTAAAAATCAAAAAAAGACTCGGTCACTTCTAAAATAGTATTTCATAGCTCGTAGTTAGACGTTCGGTTAAAGGAAGCTAACCGAGTCAACGTAAGGAGTCCTTATGTTGACCAACACCCCATATTGTAGTATAAATACCCTCTCCTACCAAGGGAGAGGGTGTTAGTTCATTTATATTACACACATTTCATGTAACTTTCTCTTTCTATAAGTGTATCAACCAAACTCTTTCTCTCTCTAAAAATCTCTTCATTTCTCATCTTATTTGCTTAGATTGTGATATCATCAATTCTCTTGGTTAATTATTTAGTGAATATTCTTCCATCAGCTAATTTACAATTCAATGAAAGTTATGATAAAAAATCACCACAAACTACTTTCTATTATGAAATAAAAACCTCCCAGTGTCATAATTCTAATATATATTGAAAAATTGCAAACTATCTATTACATGTTAGGTTGTTGTGCTAATCACGTCTATTTTTACATCAAGAGGAATTGAAGGATACTCTACTAATTCTTTCTTTGTAGCTTCAGGAATCATCATGGTATTTATAAATGAAGTTCACATAAAAGCTATGTTCGGTGAAGAGTTGTTTGACTTAACTCTATCCCGGTTAGTTACCCTTGCACCAACTAATACTGAACTAATTATTTAAGCCCATGTTTGTTAAAAGTTATCGTTATTTTTGATAATTTTTCTCCAAGTATGCTCATTGATTCAGTTGATTATATGTGATTCTTAGGTGATTACGGATATGGATTTTTTGCCGAGGAGGCTGCTCTTTTAGTAGTGTAAGATATTTTTTGAATACTTTTTTTTTCACTTTTATCGGTAGTTTCGAGCTTTAAAAAAACTTCTTTAAGCAGATAGATGGACGGGTCTTTTTCTGGAAGATCATACACAGCTCAATTGAAGATGATAAGCCATAGATTATAGGGAAGATAGTTATTGCTCTTGAGATTGAAGTAGAATATCAATCTGTTCATCCTCGAAAGCTAACATTATACTGAATCAACGTGTTAATAACAGAGTTAAGCTACCTTTGGATATCCTTTTGGTCATGGTAAAGGAAAGAGATAAAGGACAAGTATGTGTGATGATGCATTAATTTTTCCCTATAAAAACTTTAAGTACGGTCTCTATAGTAGTATGTTATGTAGCAAGAGTTTGGTCATCAATTTTCCGAGCTATTTTGGTATGCTAATGAGTTGAAAAGATTTTTCTTTCAACATATATATATATTTTCCTGTAAGTTCTGCCACATGTAATGCATATTTTTCAAACTTTTACTGTGCATAAGCAGGTTGCAAAAAAGGAGGGCCGCAATGTCATACATAAAAACTATGGATAACTCTTACATCAGGAGTAGTTATGAGGTTTGCTCAACATGTTTTCTATACTTATAACACGGTTGGTGATATTTTCGGTAAAAAGATGCAACATTATATCCACATATGGTTCTTTTAGGGACTGTTTGGATCTCTACGTACGAATTTATCACAATAGATCATTAGATAAATTCTGATTATTATAGAATTATAGTAAAAACGAGTTATAAAGAAACCACAACATAGTAGATGCAAGGCTGGATGAGATGGGTTAAATTTACATAGGATTAGAATTCGATATATTTGTAGCCATATAGCAGAAGACATCCATCATAGCACTTTAAAAGTAAAAACAAGAAATTGTGATGTATCATAATTACAAAATGTATGTGATGTGTGAAAATCTAGCTTTAAATTTAATTATAGTATACATTGTCCTTTAGACTTTCACCAACACTCATATCAATGTACCCGTTCATGTAGTATAGGGAGTCGGTAAGACCGGAGTCATTCGCGAAGAGCGAGGGATCCTAGGTTGTCATTTAACTTAGTTTGACTAATAAGGGAGTAAAACCTATTACGTGATTAGAGACAACGTAAATCTGGATTAATGTCAAATGAATATTTTTTTATGATGGTATGTTGAAAGTATGATTATACTAGGTTTAGAAAAGAAGTTTCGGCCTTGGCTAGAGGCGTTTGATAAAGGACATAAGTTGGCGTTTTATTGAAAACGGAAGGACTCGTTTAATCTCCTTTCTAAGTCTAAACCTCATTTTGAGTGTTTTCAATTTCTCAAGTATCATGTATATGCCGTTATTGAAAGATCCACATGTGTCGGGTAAGAGGAAAGCCGACGAACAAAATTCCGTAAAATGAAATTCGAGTGTGGCGCGCTGGCCACGTGTTGGCCCGTGACTAGCGCGCTAGAAGCACTGTTTTTGTTTTACGGATTTTGGCTATCTTTTGTTATTTTAAGTGTTGCGAACGTTTATTTGTCATCGTTAAAACATAAAGGAGATCCTAGTCAATGTTGCCCAACACATTATATGGTTAAACAAAACTTGGAGAAGAAGTTAGACTCTCTCTTTTCCTTTTCTTTGCTTACCATAAACATCCCCATATAGGCTTCCCGTATGGTTTTGGGTTTAATCCAATTAACAAGTCCATTACTTGTTAATTAGTAGCCTTTAGTTAATTATATTGTCTAACGAACTAATTAACGACCTATTGGGATAAGTGTTGTTGTTTGAGTGTAATTTTGTTAAGGGTTGATTGTGGTGTTTGTTTTGTTGTTCTTGTTTTGATTATAATATTCCCAAATTCGGTCACATGCCCAAAGTCGGTCACATGCCCACCTGATGCGCGGATCGACCTTCGCGGTAAGGTCGAAATTTTTTTTTCGAGAAATTAGGGGAAATTAGGTGTTCAAAACGGGTGTTTTCTTTGAGCGATATAACATATTATGTGTCAACCCGCTGGAAAAATAAACCGCCACCTAAAATATCAAACCGCCGTGTATTTTATCTTAGCAAACCGCCGCCAAGAATATAAGCCAACTCGCCACCTGTTTTGGCAACTCGCCACCAGGCAACTCGCTAGCATGAAAAAGGGCAAACCGCCGCTTGTTAAGTCAAACCGCCGTCTATGGCAAACCGCCGCCTAGAACTTTGTCAACCCGCCATGGATTTTTTAATTTGGGCAGAGTAACATTTCTTTTTGTTCATTAAAATAATCAACTCGCCGTGTACCTAAGCAAACCGCCGTGAAGAACGGCAACTCGCTGCCAAAAATGGCAAACCGCCACCTTGTGAGGCAACTCGCCGGCTATATTTTGATTATTTTAGTCAACCCGCCTTTGACTTGGTCAAACCGCCGTGTACTTTTTCCTTAAAACACGGATCTTGTCTGTACTTTTTGTCAAACCGCCACCAAGAAAATAATATAATAATCAACCCGCCACCATGAACATTCATCTCGAAATAAGCAATTTTCAACCAATTAAGCTATTTGACCACGCAAATAAGCTTTGTATGCTTAAAACTAAGTTGGTAGGAGATGATTATACATATACTAACATGAATTTTCTTGTGGAACATCAAAATCGGACCAAACCGCCGCCTAGAACACGAAAAAAAAACCATACCTTTTTTTTTGGCTTTAAAATCGATCTAGTAGCTTGTGCATCTCATGGAATGGTACCAATATCATCGGTTTGACATGTAGAACAAGGAGAGAACAAGATTAACAACCCAATAAGCCCAAAAAAAAATTATTTTTTTTGATCCGTGGCCTTTTTCTTCAAAATAAGCCACGAAAATTTGAGCTTATTCACCACTCGAATCAGTGATTAACAACACGGATTCTCCCTATGCTCTGGTGCCAATTGTTAGAATAGGTTCACCACTTGAACAACGGATCCGGAGGCTTGGTAAAGTGAAAGAGGAATTTATTCATTATAGTAGAGAGAAATAAAGATAAGATGGGAAGAGTGTGTGTGTTGTAGAGAGAAAAGGGAAGAAAACACACACACACACTTTTTACAAAAGTGAGCTTCACCCCTCCATGGAAGTATGGAGGGGGTATTTATAGTCCTGGGCTTTACTAACTAAACTAACCCGACACGACTATAAATGATAACTGTAATTCCAGATAAGTTACCATATTTTAGGGCTAACAGAATCCTCATGACATGTAGTATCTTATAAAAATATAAAATAAATATGTTATATTTCGAATTTGATCAGACCCTTTTGGTGTTTTTGGTAAAAATGTGTTTAAACTTGATTTTGTAACTTTTTAGTTTAGCACACTTGTTACAAGTCCTCTACAATACCATATATCATATGGCTTACATACTTAAGGTCCTTCCCTCACATTTTTCTTATGAACTTTATAAGTAACTTTTTAAACCACTAGTTTATATATACCTTTTTATACATAAACCTCACTTGTATAATACTTACACTTCTATTCCCCCATGATATTAACATCCATATAACATATGTAAAAGTTTATCAAACCATGATCACAAGTAAAAATCTATCTTTTATGTAAATAAGTTTCTTAGATGGTGATTAACTATACAAACATCATATATGCATAAAACCACAAATGTAAAGAGATTAAGGTTTTTAGATAACCTTAATATGAAGTGTGGTGATGAACAACGAAATCTAAACTCTAGTTTAGATGACAAACCCAAGCTTCCAATACAAAGAAAACCCTAATTCCATGTAAACCCTAATCTTGCATTTTCTTTGCTTAACCCTTTTAAATGCTAAACCAAGCCTTCAAACCTTCTTGGTATACCTTAGATATGTTGTTAGATCACTTGTATACTTGCTAAATAAATTTTGTATGGATTTGGTAGGGGTGTTTGTTCAAGCCGTGGCATAGGGAGAAGAAAGAAAGAGAATGGCAAAGTTTTTCTTAAAGAAATGAAGTGTATGTGTTATATGTTCTAGTATGAGCCTTATATACTACAAAGCTTGCCAAGTTGCTAGTTGAATTTAATATTAGAAGACCAAGACTAAGAGTAAAACAAGGGGAGGGTTTTAAGGAAGAATTTTGGTCAAAACAACTAGTCATGCACTTAGGTTTTATTAGTAGAGGTTTGTACAAGTTCAAGTTGGTCCATTGTGTGCTCTTGGTCCCCTAGGGACTTGTTTCCATCAGAAAATAAGGGGGAGGTGTACTAGTTGATTTTTGATCTTTATCAAATATCTTGTATCATTTGAAGTTTAAATGTATAAGGACTTAGTGTAAAGGTATAACTTGTAATGTGTAGGTTCTAGCTTGTTTATTTTATGTACAATTTGACCGAAAATGTTAACATGGGTGAAGTTTTATAAAAACTTTGAGTATTGGATATAATAATGGGTATTTGTTGAAGCGTAGAAAAGTTTTGGTGGTTCCGGGTTTGCCTAAATGTATTTTATCGCGAAACGTAAACACTTTACGTAACCAATAAAAATAAGATGTGCAAACTTAATAATTATCCTCTAAATAATTATCTAACACTTGCTTGATGTAAACATTTAATTGTTTGATTCCCGTTTATGTTGAATGATCATTTTTAGTTTACGCGATTTAACTTAATACTTAAAATTAAAAGCAAACGCGTACAAGACTAAAAATAAATAGTGAAATAAATAATGTCGTAAATGACCCTAAAACACAGGGTGTTATATTCTTCCCCCTTTAAAGGAGCCTTGTCTTCAAGTTATAATATTGCTAAGATTGATATTAATTTGATTATATTTATTATTTGCAGTAATGGAGTAATTTGTGAAGTTTATATAAAGGCAAAGCATTTTGAAGCATAAATAAGAGTTCGAGAAGTCTACTAATTCTTATTCCTAATACGGAGTATCATTCTAGAAGAATAGCCGGAATTTAAGACTTTAATGAATGAGATTTCATTGCTGACTTGTGGTTGAAGAATAGTCGTATCCATTTAATAGATACGAGTATATAATACTATTGGTAACAACAATAAGTTCAAAGATCTAAGACCAATATGCCATATCTATTGTATGGTACGGCGTATCCACGCTTATACTTTAAACATAACCACGAAATATAGTAAAGAGCGGATTATCATCTGCCTAACTATAGAAGAGTGTTACAACTTTTCGTCATACGACGAATGGTAAAGATCTTATTCCATTGTGAGTAATTAATGTCAAAAGGATTATTATATGGCTAGACTTTATCCCTACTCAAGAAAAAGCGATACGCCATTATCATTAAACAGATCGCCGTATTGGACAATTTTTCAGAACTATATATACAAGACCCTAACTCAGTTTTGGGTGCAAGAAAATACTAAACACCAAGTCGACTCTCAAACGTCTCAGAAGACCAAGAGGTCAGAAATGTGCTAAGTCTTAGGAAAAAATCTTGTAATCTTTGCACATACGAATACAGCGTTCGATTGAGCGTTTCTTTATCTTTAATAAATTAAATATGTTCATATATCAAGTGTGATTTTTTTTTGTACTAATGGACTATGGGCTGATACCTTTAGGTATCAGCCATGTTTATGAAGATTAATGTATGGTTTGTTTATCTGATTGTTTTAATTTATGTTGTTGTTTGATTATTTTCCATTTTATATTGTTTAGTGTTGTATGTGACCTATCATTCCAACTGGGTCTCATCCTACATATTTAATAAGCTGAACTTCGGTGTTGTAGTGGGCGTAGGTAAGAGTTGGGATGGTCCTACTTTTATGTTAAAGTAGGTAAAGTCACAATGGGCTAGGGTTTCATAAGATCCATTATTTAATACCTAAGGTAGATATAATCAAAAGAAAAGATTGTATATGCGGGCTCTGTTAACTTGTGACAGGATTGTTCGTTCTGTTTTTTAGGAATGAAAGTAGCCGTAAGTCTTAGATTGATATGCTCTTGAGATAAGATTATCATTACACTAATAAACAAACCTACGTTTTATCGGATTTTTCATGGTTGATATGTTTTCCTTATATTAGTATTTGAATGCTTCTCTATCATTTTTTAATCTTCTTGTGTGTGTTTATTGCTTTACTTGTCATCAAACTTAGTTAGATACTCAATCTCGTCCAGTCTCTTAGAGAACCCTTATCATTAGCTTAGGTTTTTGCATAAATTAGATAACTAAAATATCGATATATTAGATATTAACGCTATGTTGTAGTCGAATCGACCCCTACTTACCACGAAGTTACTCTTGACTCTGGTTACATTTCCGTTGAGTGTTGATTTTAGTTAGTCGCCATAAATATTAATAGTAAAAACTTGATACATAAAATTCAATAATCAATAACGACAAATCAAGTTTTGGCGCCACTGCAGAGGCGTGAAGTTGTTCTATTCTTATTATTAGTTTTGGTAGTTTTGTTTTAGTTTAGTTTAAATGCTATAATGTGTTGTTGTTTATGTGTTTAATTTCTGTATTGTATATATTTTTCATGTGTGTGTTTTTGGCATTGTTATTGCCTGCTGTAAACATTTTGTGGCGAATACTCAATACGGCGTATTAAATTTATTAGATACGGCGTATAAATTTTTTTCAAACAAATACAGCGTATTTGACTCTATCATTAATAAAAGCGTATTGATTTCTGAATACGGTTGTTATTAGTGCTATTTGATAGTTCTTTAAGCAAATTTATTACAGGTTTAAAATGGAGACCAACATGAAATGGAGGAATAAATAGGCTAGAGGAAGAAAAAGCTAAAAATGTGGGAAAAGTGTTTATCTGAGAAACTGTAAGAATGGTTGAATATGGTCTCGATGAAGAGTTCCCGAACTCAGATCGTTGAAATGAATATCTATTATAATCTTCAATGTTAATTTAAATCAAATGAAAACATTTTGTGAAACATGTAAGTTGCTTAACGATAATGCAATTGACTTTTAGATAATCATTTGGACGAATTGACGATGAAGATTAACAGTAGTTTATGACGAAATTATTTTCTATAAAATAATTTTGTCAACAATTTAAAAACGGATTTAAATGAATTAATGAAAAAGTCAATATGCCTTCCGTTTCCGTCACCGGCCTGTGGTAAGTTATTTAATGATTTAGACTTTTTTAAAGATTTTAAGAATGAATTTCGATTGTTTACAATGATGCTCTAAGTCAAATCAGTTCTCTTACTGAACCTTACTATAAGTCCTAGATATCGATGAATTTGGTTTGAAAGAGAAACAATCATTATTCCAATGTGATGAATGAAACAAACTTTATATATAATGATTTACTTCTTTTTAAGTATTTTATATGTCTGATTTAAAATCGGATACGAACAATGTAATGATAAAATCGATATTGAGCAACTTAGGGATACTTGTCTATAATTCATCACCTAATGTATTAAATGTTGATAACAATGGTCAAATAAGCTTTTGAACAGTTGATACTCAGTAAGTTTTTCAAAATAACTTTTGCTAAAGATCTAGGGAATATGTATGACAATGGGAATATCTTGGCGATGGGATGCCTTAATTTTTATTATCTAAATTTATTATGTGCCAGTTGGATCGTTCGACAAGTTGTTTTTTATATGGATGGGATTAATTTAGGGCTAAGTCTAATTAAAAACTTTTTTGTAACAAAAGTGCTTGCGGAGACACCGATTGTATTTAAATTTTTATTTTGAGCTCTGTTTCCCAGACTGTCTATACGGGTTCTAAACATGAGACGGCATATTGACTATCTAGACGTTATCCAGTCTTAATTTTCAACACAGTCTATATGATGTATTCATTAAACGAATACAACGTATACAAATATCAATACGGCGTATCCTTGAGGTATGGATACGGCGTCTGACTTCTATACAGTAGTAAATTAGATATAGTTTATGTATCTTTACAATAAGGTGATGGAAGTTTGCACTTGTTTTCTTACTCTTAATTCAAGGAATTACTGACGAAACGAAACGTTGGTAGAGTTATTTATAATCTGGAATCTGAGTGGTGGAGTTTGATACAAGGGTATTCAAAACTTTTGCTCTTGGAACTCAACTTTCAGAATCATTACGTTGAGCAAATATTCAGGGGGGATTGGAGTTTCCTGTTTAATTCTATTCCTATTATTAATTGTTTTACTTTTACAAACGAGGACGTTGTATAATTTAAGGGGGGGAATGGAGATTAGAACGTACTTGTCGTTATTTTCAAATAAAAATAAAAAAAAAAAAAAAAAAAAATGTAACAGGCATAAAATGCGATAATATTTAAAACTTTTTACACGACTTCTTGTGAAAAATCACTAGGTTACATTACTCGAGCACTAAACCTTAATGGTTATTTGTGAGATATAAGCTATTGTTCTAATTGGTTATAAAATCCACAAAAAATATTGAGTGTGCGGTGATGTAGTAGTCTTTGGAAACTTGGTGGGTATATTACTCAAGACCTCAATGATGAGTTTACTATGATTTAGATGGGAGTAAATGCTTGACTGGTAAATTTCAAGGATTAAACAAACAGCCTACGTGTGTAATATTTAACTAATACATGGTTAGTTAACCCGTGTATCCTTTTATTACTCTATTTTTAGAGTTTAGGATACCCTTAGACAACACTATGAGCCATTATTTTCTTTTCCACAACAATAAACTTGTTTCCGTTTACCTTTACAATTTAGACACCTTGTTGATTAAAGCCTACTTTTGATCAATCGTTACTAGTAGCTTCGTGTAAAAGTTTTGTTGTTCCCTGCGTCAAATGTCGGAATCGTTTATGTTCGTTATGGTTAGGAAATTGCTACAATGAATGGAATGTTGTTAGTCAATGTGTTTTTGCTTCTTTCAATTATGTATTATGTCCGAAAAGAAGAGAAAAGTTCAAGAGAAAAAATTAGCGGACCAATGATGACTTAGAAGACGGTGATGAAATACACGAGATTTCTGATGTATTGTTGACTTATTTATCTATATATATATATTATATATATATATATATATATATTTATTATATTACTATATATATATATAATTTCATACTATATAAATTTCACCGAGATTAGTATGATGTATATGTTTTGAAATTATTTTTATAATATATATTAGATGATATGATGTAAAAGATAGTCGGTTTTCATAGAGCTTACACGATGAAATTATTATGAAGGAGCGATTATTTCGTTGATAGTACATAAAATTATCTACGATGTAAGTATTGTAAAAAGTGGCCGATATACAACTTATTTTGTAAAAGTATGTAAAGCTCAGGAATTGTAAGGAGTTGAGTTTGGGAACGCAAACTTGGTTGTCAATGTATTTGATCGAGACGTTTGCTTTATAAGTTCTGAGAGTTGTGTATGGAAACGGTATCGGGGAAAGTTACTAGCAGCCGCAAATATTTGTTGGTTTAATCTATTTGTTTTGTTTAGTTTATTTTAACAACCATTTTACTTCTTTTTGGAACTAACTTAGGACTCTTTCGATGTTGTAAATGTGGATGTGTACGAGAGATGTGGATGTATATCTTCGTCGGTTACGGCCACTGTATGAATGTCTAGTTCTGTTTGACGACGTCTTTGGGTGAAAGTCAAAAGCTCCTATACCTTTATATCATTCTTTATCCTTAAAAAGAATATGATTAAACCCGTAAGGAAAGCCTATTAATATATACCCAATCTACTTCTTGACTTGTTACTCCTTTGCTTTAGGATGTTGGAGTGTGATCCTTGCAAGTATGATACGAAGCCTAATCACGAGCCGAGCAATTAAGCGTATACTTTTAAAGTTAACCATAGTTTAGTGAGTGATGCTGAGTATTTTCAATTCCATAGTTCGCTTAGCGTGCTTGGTTTTATACAGGTGGTTAGAATTGAAAAAGTGCTTATAAGGAAAAAATCTTGAACTCTTGGTTAGCGATACTATTTTCATAAACCATTCTAAAAGTTACTTTGAGGAAAGTAGGATTAAATGTGGGGGGATATTGATGAATAAATTAACGTCTATTTTATAGCATCATTTATCCCGGATAAAATACCCATTTTATATAATTATTGCAAAGAATTGGTACTTTAATTGTCATTATATATAATTTATGTGTGTAATGGGGTACTTTGTAACACCCCCAAATGGGGTCGCAGCGGAAATAAAGGGTCGGGCTGCGTGTTAATTCTTCTCAAATTCCAAAAAACAAGTATAATATAAAGAACGACTAAATAGTCAATTTTAAAAATGATACTTTGGATTTAATAAAGTATGCTGTAACAAAAGCCCAAAGCTTTATATGTTTATATGTTTTATTACAGAATTTCAGCCATAACTGATAACAAAAATGTAATGTGACAAAATCTTTAATGCATGATTCCATAATATTAACACCAATGTATCATTGCACTCGTCGCTTAATGAACTCTGAAAAACATTGCTTTAAGAAAGTAACCTAATGTTGGTGAATTTCATAGGTTTTATCGTAAATATATATGAGGACGCTAAGACTTTTTCCCAGTGCTAATGACAACCGATGCAGAATAACAAAATGTATTCCGTTTATAAGCTCATGTCACGTACGCTCGACATTAATTGAATCAATATTAAAATTGCCTTCATTGCGTAAGTGTTGTGTATCTAACCTGGTAACTAAGTATCCGACTCTGTTATACTGTTCAGATTTCTAGTGATCGTAGTCACACCCGAAGGGCCTGAGGTCAATCCTAAATAGATTAGCTATATATCATTCGCGTGATCTCAAGCAATTCGAAGTTCTATGGATCTCATGGGATAGTGGGTTTTCAGTACTTAGGCAATACATAATCATGATAAAATGTAAACTTGCATCAATTTGTTTATAAAATGGCATATGTTTCTCACCCAACAAAATTGTAAAGTTTTTAATTGTAAAACTGGGCTATGAATACTTGAGTGAGTTAATATGATAACAAAAATATCAAGTTAAAAACGGTGCTAACGCTCGCAAATGCAACTACGTTAATATATGTCGAATTAGTAATCAAGTATGCTTGTCTAACAACAACTCGTATATACAGCTATATCGTTTTTATGTACTTATCTGTGTAGTGCTTCATAATTAAGAGGTTATCGACATGGCATACGAAGGATTACGGACAACTTTTAAATCGTATAAATCCAACAACTTGTCAATACGCTCGAAGAAGCTCTTTATGAATATTCCTAGTAATATAACACTTTGGTTAACTAATAAACATATAGTTTATAAAGGCTTTATCTCTCTATTCGTGTAAGGTGAATTCGTATTCTATAAGTATAAGTTTATATTCTACCTTTTAGTAAATCATTGACATAACTTCTGTCGTTTTAAGCGTTTCTCACGTTTTTTAGCCACGCTTTCGCTTTAATGATGAGTGATCATAAAATCATATTTTTAGGTTTTTGAGGATTTGTGCTGATAGTGTTTTCTACCTCGTTCATAACAGCTTATAATCGTTTTTTTTACCTTAAAATTAAGTAAACGTTTTTGTCGTATTTTTCGTTATCGCTCGTTTTTAGCGATTTTTCGATCAGTTCTCGTACTTGAAAGTTTTATCATATTATTGATGTTTATAAGGTTAAGTTTCTATGGGTATAGACTTTTTTATAAAAATGTTTTATAAAAGTATTAACTATCGTAAACTTGCTAACTATGTCTCTTCTTCAGTATTAATCGGTTTTTCGTAGTCTTTATGATCCCCTCTCTAGATCCTCTGTGACATGTAGTATTTTTAATCATAATCAAAACATATATGGAAATTTACGAATTACAAACATGCCCCTTAAGATTTTTTTCCAAAATGTGTTTTTTTTTTAATTAAAATTGTTTTAGGACTTTTTTAGCTTTACCACTTTGTTCCAAACCATTAGGAAACCTTAATTTTAAGACTTACATATATTAGGTCCATTAGGTATGTTTTGTTCATGTGTTTTAGAGTCCAAAGATAACAAGATTACATGTGATTTTACATTTTCCTTGTAAATCATAAGTGTCTTTTAGAAACCCTAATTTGCACTTAAACTGTTTATCACTTATCCAACATGTTAATACACTTATACATTTTTTAACATAATATTATATCATATATGACTGTAAATAGTGTTACAAACAATGATCATAGTTCTTACCTTCATTTTTACTATCTAAAAAGCACCTTACAAATTGTGACTTTAGACTTAAAAAAATAGTAAGACATATTGAACAACAATAAAATCCTTAGTTATAAACATTATTAGCTTTATTTTAACCTCTGACTGTGTGGAGAGTAGTAGAGAAAAGAAAATTTCAATTACACCTTGTGATTTAAAACTATTGGCTTGATAAACTAGTTGAAACCCTGAATTTTTACAAGTTAAACCCTTTCTTTTTTCTTTGAATTCTTCTGGCAACTGGATTAACACTTTGAAACTTCTTAGAATTTGATATGCTGTGTATATGTTGTATTAATGATAGATAATCAAGCAATCGTGATTGTCGGCAAAATAGCAATTTTGAGTCCGTGGGATTTGTAGATGAAAATGGGATGAGAAATATATTCGTTTACACTTTGGAAATATACTCTATGTTAGTTAGTTGTAGACTTTTATAGTGAAAATATTAAGTAACTAAAACCATGTTACTTAACTAACCTGTATAAGAGCCCATAGGGGGGGAGTGGGTTCTCTATGGTGTTAAGTGTTTGGTTCCTAGATATTTGTATTATTAGATATTTAGGGAAGTGTCTTAGCAAACAACGATAATGCTTGGTCTTATTTCCTAAAATAAGGCACACATAGGCTCCTGTGATGTTATATTACATTATTTGCGGTATTGGGTATAATCGGGGTATTCAATTTCATGCGTATGTTTAGGTTTGTTGCTCTTCGGGAAATGCGAACGCGTTTTATTGCGAAATAGTAAGATTTTGCGTGCCATAAACATAAGATGAAAGTTATTAATTATCTATATAATCATATATAACTTGCTTGATGTAAATATTAAATTGTTTCATGATTTAATTGTATGATCATTTTTTAGTTTATGCGATTTAGTTAACGATTACGGATTTAAAGCAAAGCGTAAAACCTAAAATATTAGTGTCTTAAATATTGTTTACAATGACTAAAATATGAGGTGTTGCTAGTCTTCCGTTATGAGCCTTGTCTCAAGGCTTATACACTGCCTTGAGATGGTGCGATCTTGGTTGAACGAAAAAAAAAAAAAAAACCCACCCAAAAAAAAAACAAAAAAAAAAAAAAAAAAAAAAAAAAAAAAACAAAAAAAAAAAAAAAAAAAGAGGTGTGGAATATTTCTCCTGAATTGATTTCCGTTCTATGTAAACTCAAGACCCGCTAGAGTTCCTCAAACTTGAAAATCTGGGACCGGCGTTGCTCAATTGTATGACTTTGCGATCCATGATCTCTACAGGCTTTCAACAATGAACGATTGTATCCTATTGCAGTCTTTAAGGAACGACTATATGGTTATTCATCAGAATACATTTCTTCAAGTTGGATTCATGAAAAGTATTGAGGATGCTACTAACTCTTGTGAAGTCAAGCTTTGTAAAGCAACGGCTCAATTTTTCACACACTTTGAAAGGTCCGACATTATCTGGGGTTTAATTTCCGTTTGCCAAAACGTACGACTTTCCAAGGTGAAACTTTAAGCATAACTTTATCTCCAACTTGAAATTCCATCGGTTTAGCTTTTTTTTAATCAGGTAGTTTTTGTCGACTGCGGCGGTTTGACATCCTTTGTTTAATTTGGATGATCTCCTCGTTCGTTTCTTGCACTAATTTTGAACCAGTGAGTTGAATTGTCCATACTCGGCCAACAAAGGTACAATGCTCTTTGACCATAAGAGTTTTCAAACGGTGCAGCTTAATTGCTAGATGATAAATTGTTATTATATGAAACTGACTATCTGGCACATGTTTAACCAGACCATTTCCAAATCTCGAATACGCAGACGTAGCATATCCTCGAGAGTTTGGATGGTTCTCTCGCTTTGTTCGTCGGTTTGCGGATGATATGCGAGTATCATATTAAACTTTACCAAAGCTTGAAGTGACTCCAGAATTTGATGCGAACGAGGGTTCGATCAAGATAATTGAAACAGGTATTCTAAGATTCTGATACCTCCTTTAGGTACTATTCTTCGCCCAGGTTTATCATAAGATCCGTTCCCTCATGTCATAAAACTGGAGATTTGTAAGTCGGTCAAGATCCAATTAGTGTCATAACTTGTGATGATAGGAAGCTTGTAACAAAAATCATGTGATGATGTCCACTTCCATTGAGGTAACTCGGGTTGCACTCAACAAACCGAGGTTCTGATGTTTCGCCTTGACTTAGCAAGGTCAATTACTTTGCTAACATAGGTGGCGATTGTTAGCTTTCTTATTGGGCACAATATAGTTTCGTCATATCCTTGGTTACACTCTTGTTCAGAACCCGAATGAATAGGAGTATTTAATTTGGGGGGAACTCGTGCATGATCAAAGTCTTATGTCGCCATAACTGGTGTAAACCAATCTGACATTAGCCACAATAGTTCTTCCGTTACGTGGTTCCAATATTTTCCGTTCTAGTTTCTCGGGATATTTTGAATTCTCAAACAAAAAATCCAACTTCCAAATTTTGATCTTTCGGCTTTCTTGCTTCAGGTCTGAGTTAAGATTTGTTTAGGAAGATCAAGCAATTAGTCATCATAAGGCCGAACCTTAGTGGTTCTGTTTTCCTGCTTCAGAGCACAGCAAAAACATTCGCAAAAAGTCGTTTTTAAAATTGATACATTGGATTTAATAGTATGCGTTACAAAGCTGAAGCTTTATAGTTTACTTGTTATTATTACAATGATTTCCAGCCATTAACAGATACCACAAATGTAATGAGACTAATTCTTTATGCGGGCTGGGGGATTGACTTAGAATATAACCACATATGTATTTCGCACCTCGTGGATTAATGACTCTGAAAAAAACATTGATTTAAAAACATCAAATAAGTTGGTGAATTTCATAGTTTATGTAATTGTATATCTAGGACCGCTAAACTTTCAGTGATAATGCAAACAGATGAGACATCACAAAATGTAATTTATGTTTACCTACGTTGAACGAAGTCGAATAATTGATTCCAATATTATAAATATGCATACATTGCCGTGCATGATGTTCAACCCGCTAAATCCAGTATCCGAAATGAGATACGTTGTTTCAGTGATAGCTAGTCCCTAACGGGGATGGTCAATCCCAAATAGATCTAATAAATCATTCGCGTCCATACAGTAATTGACAGTTTATGATTCATGGGGCTTTAGTGGAGTTATCGCTTACTTAGCAAAACGTATAATGATAAAATGTTACACTTGCGTCCTATTTGTAAACATGCATTATCGTTTCTCACCCCAAAAACTTGTAAAGTAATAATTGTAAACATTGGGGCTTTGACACTCACCTTGAGTGAGTAAATGATAACAAATATTCCAAGTAAAAACGCGTCAATGCTAACCGTCGAATGCTACCTTGTTAATATAGGTGAATCAATAATTAAGTATGTTGTCTAACATACAAATGTATTATAATCCTATATAGTTATCATCGTTACTACGTTCGGGCATATATATTTAAAGAGGTATGACATGAAGCACGAGGAGTTAGGACACTTTAAATCGTAATCAACAATCATCAATAGCCATCGAATGAAGAAGCCGCATTATGAAATTTCCCTAGTTAATATTGCACTTTGATAACTATAACATATATATTTTATTATATATTACTATTTTTATATATATTATTCATTTATATATTATATATTATGTGTTGTATTATATTATATATGATGTGTGTGTGTGTATATATATATATATATATATATATATAGTATATCACCATCTATACGTTTACGTGAAATGTCATTATATAAGTAAACACGTTTAATAATTACTCTTAGTAAATATGACATAACTTTATCGTTTTAAGCCGTTTCTAGCGTTTCTTAAGGCATCCACGCTTTCGTATTAGAGAGTGATCATAAATAATATTTTTAGGTTTTTGAATTTGTTGGGAATAGTGTTGGTACTGTTCATAACAGCTATATAATGCGTTTTTTATACTTTTAATTTAACGTATAACAGTTTTTGTGTTTTCTTATTCGTTATAGCTCTTTTTTTGCGATTCTTTCGAACACTGTTTATGTAATTGAAGTTATATTCTATTATTGTTGTTTAAGTATAAGTTTTGTGGTGATAGTACTTTTTATATAAAAATTGTTTTTAAAAGTATTTACTATCGTAATTTGTAAATAGGTGGTTTTCTTCTTCGTTTTTAATCGGTTTTTCGAGTTCTTTATGATACTCTCGTTCCTTGAGACATGTAGTTTTATAAAATAATTAAAACATCTTTGTAAAATTCGAATTACACAGCCTTAAGATATGTTTTCAAATGTGTTTAAAAATTGTTTTTAGGACTTTTAGCTTTACACTTTGTTACTACATTAGACCTTAATATCTTATGTAATACATATATTTAGGGCCATTAGAGTATGTTTTGTTCATGTGGAGTCAGATAACAAGATTAACATGTATTTTAATTTTCAACTTGTAAATGTAAGTTGACTTTTAGAGAAACCTAATTTGCATTAAACATTTTATCTTATTCAACATGTTAAACACTTATTACATTCTTTTAAAAATATTATCATATATGACATGTAAATAAGTGTACAAACACAATGATCTAAGTAAATATTCACTTTTAATATCAAAAGTATCCTAATTGGTGATTTAGATACTAATATAAACATTGAACACATAAAATTAGTTATGATGATTATGTTTATATATAACTTGTGTGGATGAGTGAGATAAAAAACACTTACACTGTGTGATTTATACTTTGGATTGAAACACTTGTATGAAACTAATTTTCCAAGTAAAACCTTTTTTATTTCTTGATTCTCTTTGCAAATGTTTACACTCTTGAAACCTTCTTAGAATTCTTAGATATGATGTGTGTGTGCTTTTTATTAATGATAGAAAATCAAGCAATGGATTGCCAAAATTACAATTTTGGCGTGGGGTTTGTAGATGAAATGGGAGAGAAATTTGTTGTTTACACTTTAGAAATGAACTTATGTGTTAGTTGCTAGATTTTAATAGTGAAAATTCAATTAACTTTCAACATGGTTACTTATAACCCTTGTGTAAGAGCCATAGGGGGGGGAAGATGGGTTCTTATAAGGTGTAAGTGTTTGTTCCCTTGATATTTGTAATATCTACGTAATTAGAGCAAAGTGTTGCAATAAGATATATGTTTGTCTATTCTAAAAATCTCGGCCAATACGGTACACCATGTGATGTTATATTGATTATTTGGGTATTAGGTATAATGAGGGTATTCGTTTAAGCGTAGTCAGGTTTTGGTGCTTTCGGAATGCCAAAACTCGTTTTATCGCAAAACATTAAGCATTTTGCGTGGCCAATAAAAATAAGATGTTTAACCAAAAATTATTAATTATCCTCTTATTAACCATATAACACTTGACTTGATTGTAACATTTAATTGTTTAATCGCCGTTTACATATGTTGGTTCATTTCTAGTTTAGCGATTTAGCTTAACGATTACGATTTGAAAGCATATGCAGTAAAACCAAAAAATACTTAGTGGATATACAGATATCGTACAATAACCTAAAAATACGCAGCGTGTTATATACTTGTGAAAGTTATATTACAGGAGCATTTTGGAGCATAAATAAAGAGCTTGAGAAAGTCTATTAATTCTTACATCCTATACGGAGTATCATTCTAGAAGAATACGCCGTATCCAAGATTTTAATGAATGAGAAGACCATTGCATAACTTTGATGAAGTATCCATCTCAAGGATAGCCCGTAAATAATACTTTGCTTCAACAAACAGAGTAATGCATCCAGACAATAACGGTCTATATCCATTGCTAAAGGTTACGGTGTTTGTCCTCGCTAATATTCACATCAGTAACCACGAAATCCTTAGTTCAAAGAGAGGATTATTACTCTCCTAAAATAGAAGAGTGTTTACATTTCGTCATTAAGACGATATAGGTAAAGATCTTCTGCCATTATGAGTAATAAGTCAAAAAGCGTTATTTATGCAAGACTTTATCCTACTCCAAGAAAAAACAGCCCGATAGCGTTATACATTCAACAGATATTGCGTATTGACAATTTTCAGACATAAAATTACAAAACCTAAATCAGTTTTGTGTGTGCAAGAATATACCTAAACCTACCAAGTCGAATCTCAGAGTTTCAGAATAGCAAGAACGTCGGGAAATATCGACGTTGATTAAGATTTTTATTTTAATCAATTCTATATCAAACCGTGTGTATTTTTCAATGACTATGGGTGATACTTTAGTATCAGCAGTTATGGAAGATTTTAATGTTCTGGTTTGTTTTTATCGATTGTCTTAATTTATCATTGATTGTTTGATTATGTTTACCATTTTATACTTGTTTATGTGCTTGTATATGACCTGTCATTCAACTGGGTCTAGTCCTTACATTTTATGGCGTGCAACTTCGGTGTTGACGTGGGCGTAGGCTTTGAGTCCGGGATGGCCTTATCCATATTTGCATGTAAGTCAGTAAATTCAATGGGTCGGGTTTATAAGATCACATTATTAATTTCCTAAGTAGATTGATAATCCAAGAAGGATGCTTTATGCGGGAGTTAATTATGACGGATTGTTCGTGTCTAGGTTTAAGATGATAGTACGCAAGTTTAAGAATGATATGCGCTTCGAGATAAGATTATCATTGGCATAATAAAACACTGTTGTTTTATAGAGTATTCATGGTTGTTCTGTTTTCCTCTATATTGTATTGACGCTTCTCTATCGGTTGTTAAATTTTCAATGTGATGTTTATTGTTTACATGTCATAACCTTAGCTTAGCTACGAACTTCTTTCCAGTTCTAGGCTAAACCCTTTATCATTAGTTAGGTTTTGATAAATTAGACTAACTAAAATTGATAAATTAGATATTAACGCTCTACGCTCTTAGTGATCGGACACTACTTACCAACGAAGCTACCTTTGACTGGTACATGCCGTTAGGAGTGTTGTTTTTAGGTATAGTCGGCATAAAATAAATAGTAAAACTTGATACATAAAATACCTACTCACAATGACACATCACCCTAAAAAACAAGGTGTTATAGTCTTCCCCCATTAAAGGAGCCTTGTCCTCAAGGCTTTAAGAGTGACACTTACGGAGGTGCAGTTTCTGTGAAGAGGTGTGGATATTGATTCCTGAATTGATCTTTAGTCCCATGAAAACTCAGGACCTCTCTTGAAGTTCCTTCGTACCTTGACAATTGGAACACGGCTTTGCCTCAACCGTTTGACTTTACGATCCATGATTTCGACCGGTTCCTCAACACAATGAAGCTTGCCATCAATGTGGAGTCCATTCAACCGAACGGCTAATGGTTCGTCAGCATAACACTTCTTCAAGTTGGATACATGAAACGTATTGTGAACCCTGCTCCGCTCTTGAGGAAGCTCAAGCTTGTAAGCAATGGATCCAGCCTTTTCCAACACCTTGAAAGGTCCAACATATTTGGGGTTTAACTTCCCTCGTTTGCCAAAACGTACTACTTCTTTCCAAGGTGAAACCTTAAGCATCACTCTATCTCTAACTTCTCATTCGGTATATCCTTCCTAATCATACCTCCTATATCTTCGTGTTTGAGATTCTCT